>CEMH01203352.1:3295-35865 GCA_001179725.1 Macrocystidia cucumis | reverse complement strand
ATCCCCTCGACACAAACCACCCAAAGGCCCACATTCTGCACACTCAGAGACGCTGAACAGATCTTAGGCATATGGAAAATGAGATTGCACATACCTTAGCTGGGGGCATCGTGCGGTAGAGGCTGGTAGAGGTGGTAGGTGGAGACAAGATTTGATATCAATGCTGCACGCTTCATTCTTTAAGTAACATTCAACAAACAAATTGCGTCAGGTGACCGCGTCGTGTGGGAGCAATGGGAGTTCGCCTCCGGCCGTCCGCGTTACTCGCTCAATAGGGTATCATGCTGCACTTCATCGCTTCACTGCCTCATAACTACGCTTGCCACAGCTGCTGCACTGGACTGAAACGGCTGGGCTTGACTGCACCCGGCGGATGCCCCTCGATTGCTCAACTTGACCTGAACGGCTGCTTGATCAGCCACTTGGGTTTGGGACACGAACCGGTACAACTTTCAAACGTGTAATCAGAACATCATGATTTCCAAGGCAATCTTCTGGAAGCATTGTTGAGTACTCATTCATCAATTTAATGTAGCTAGTTGCCAAAACACATTTCATCGTGTGAGTCAATGCATTTCGGGCCTGTGTATGAACGGATCAGGGTTATTTGTGCAGCTGCTCCTGTAAATCCTGGAGCTCGAGAGTGGCGGTCGACAATTTGAGCTCGCAAATCTTGAGCTTTCTGGTGAGATCGGCGACCCGGCCCTCGAGGATTGCCTTTTCTTCAGCATCAGCAGAGCTCGTCGGCGGCGCTGCCGTTTTATTGAGCTCCAATTCCTGTTGTGTCTTGAGGATTGCCAAGGCTCGCTTGTCGGAAGCTCGATTGGCCTTCTCGATATGAGCGTCGCGTGTTGCGTTGAATTCCATGAGCGGGCGAATACTATCAATGATGGCCTTCGCATTCTCCCTAGCTCTGGATGATCGTTGGGCGATCAGTCGATGCAGGCAACAGTTTGCAACTCACTGATCGGTAGATTCCAAGACGTTGCTACCACGAACAGGGGGTTGATTGTCATCGTTGGAGTCCTCATCCAAAGGACGCTTCCTCTTCACAGGTTTACGAATTCCCTTGGCTTTGGTAGGGGCTTTCTGGCCCTTACCCTTCCCTCCAGTTGATATTTTTTTCGCGTTTTTGGCGGACGCGGTGTCTTCGTCAGAGCTGTCGATCTCGATCACACCCTCGTGCGATGGCGTCTCAACAGTCTTTGCCTTCTTCTTGGGACGCATTTCAGAGACATTTTTGGATTGACTGTTTTTGGATTTCTTGGGTGTGGCGCTGGACCTGAAGAGGAATAAATTAGTGGGGACCTTTGGTAGGGGGTTGATACTCACATCGATGAAGTACTATGTTGTTGAACAACTGTTTACATAATCGTAGCGACCCTGACGCCGAATTGCCCACACCAAACCACCTAACCCTCATCCGGGGTCTGACCTCTTCAGTAATTTGAACACGGCGACAACCATGGACGACGAGGACTTTCGCCAATATCTAGCCCTCAACCAATCAACTATAGAAAGGCTGACGTCAGTGAAAGGGACTCTCGGCGACTCGAATGCAAAAGAGCAGCATTATGCCCAACTGCGGTCCATCGCAAAGCAAGCTCAGCGAATTGCCAAATATCTGGGTGCATATATTGCGCAGGATCTCGCTGATGCCGACTCGTTGCAAGATGTCGCCCAACCTAACTTGGCGATGGACACTCCGTCCTCCACCCCCATAAACGCCGTTGTTACTCGAACCGCTCACCAAACTGCTTCTGCATCATCCGTCGAACACCGCTACAACCTGCTGCTGGAGAAGGCCATTGTTGCCGATCGTGAACCCATACCTTTGGAAGAGTTGATGCAATCCATCCTCTCACCGCACCCGTCAAGAAGCAACCTGTTAGTGGCTGAAAATGACGCTCTGGATCGCTGTATTCGTGGTTATGCTGATGGTACTGCGGAATCTTGGGTACGCTCACGACCACCTGCATATATGCACTCACCCTGCACCACGTCACATAGGATCAACTTTTGGGGCCGTACGCCGTTCAAAGAGATACTTGGGAAGAGATCTGCGAGGCTTCACAACATATGGATCACGTCAGCAGCGCTTCAGACCAATTGATTCTCCGCGAAACAGTACGTTGCTGCTTTTGGGATCCGATTATATTATGTCACAACTATAAACAGACCTTACGAACCGCCCCGTCTCTGAGCCACGCGGAGCGATTCGTGGAGTTTGTCCTTTACACGGTGGAAGTCCTGAAATTCGTGATTGAATGGGAGAAACACAATACCGGGACTGAACAAGCTTGGAAAACCGCATACATCAAACAAACCTTCAAGATAGAGAACGACACCTTGATGCAACGCGTCATACGCACCAGTGATCCACAAGCAAGGTTCATGTTGGAGAAGGAAGTGGAGACTAAAACAAAAGCGTTTTCGAAGAGTTATTCTAAAAGAGTGGCAGCTCGTCGCACTGTGTACAATGCCTATCTCACGGTGAGTCACCCCAGCAGCAGCTATTGTGACCGCACGTTGACCCCTTGTGATGTCGAAGTTTGGGCCTGCCATCTTTTTGGACAAGTATTGGGATGTTACTGGAACTGCAACGCAATCTCGTCCTCAAGGACAAACGAAAACTTTTCGCGCCCTTATCAAACGCTTGATGGAAAACGTTCCTCAGCGGTACACTCACGACGACGATGGAAATGGGCTGGTAGCCTATGGGGCTGTTAATGACACTTTTTATGCCTCAAATTCTCGCAATCTTTTTTTTGTGTTGGACGTTCTCTCTGGTGGTTCTCATGTCTCCTCACATGTAAAATCTTTTATGGAGGCTCATCCCCCTAGTTACGACGGCGTCGACATGCAGGAGAGTGAATAATACAATGGACTGTTTTTCTTATGAGCAGCGGTCAAATTGTACATCCCAGCCCCTCCAGGATATTCCTGGCCAGAATGTCTACGTAGTGTTACCGTCCCTGATTTTGATGCCCTGTCCGTATGCCGTCCCTTCGGCGTCCTGCCCTTGAGAAACAGTACAGACCGTCCCACTCCAATGATGTTCTATCTCAGCCCTCAAATTCTGGGTGTATCGCACGAGACATTGCGCGACGGTTGTGTTGAAGTGGCTAGGCCGCCGGCGAGAAGGAAGCTGCTGCTAGGGGGTGGGGGGGTGGTGTCGGTAGGGCTGTCTATAGGCGGTGAAATCATTCTGCTGGTCCGTTTGTACGTGCAGAGGATAGGATCTGGGTACAATATTCATCATATGTGCGCTCTTCTGTTCCGTTGGGATTGTCGATGGTCAGTTTGTTTTTTGGCCAGCATCAAGGATAGGATGCGTGCACTAAAGTCATCACTCTACGGCATGGGGAGGAGGATTATGATTGGTAGATAGCATACCGCTGCGTGATTGAGATGTCAAAGCACTGGCGATGTACTTAAGGTCTGATAAAGCCATGCCAGTCCCACAGGGGGAAGGTATGAGAAGGTGGAGCATGCAAATGGAAGGATGGCAGCGTAAATAGGTCAATGTTGGGTGATGGCCGTGGTAGCAGTAGCAGTAGTATTGGCAGTAGAATCACCAACATGGTCCAATTGCTCAACACCGGTTTTCCAAGCGCATGATTGTGTGTGCAAGCATCCTCACTCAACAGCCCGGAGCCTTGTATACTGAAATCTTAGAAGCCGCGTCACGTTTGAGATCGCCCTCACGACCCAACGTACCAAGCAATTTGTTGATAGGATATACATGTCGTCTGGCTCATCCAACAATAGCTGGCCCAATCCCAATTTAACACTCTTGTTTGTTTGAGATCGCCGTTCTCCTCTTTGTGAGCGTGCCGCGGACTCCTGTGAGTTTTCAGCACTCACTATTCCCAAACGGCTGAGCGTATACTGTAGCCTCAACAGCTGCCCAGTGCCACTGTGGCCGTAGCACGTGTTTGGTAACCTTGTTGCGAGTTTTCTGCAGAGGTTAGCGTTTTTGCTGCGGGTTACAAGCTGGCACGCGTTGGTCTGCACGCGGACGGGCGAAGAATTTTAATCGGTTCGTTTATGCTAACACACAGGGATTCGAATAAAAGTTTCATGGTAATGTACCCTGCGACGACGAGCAAGGTACCGCAGGGGTGGGCCATCGAAAGCAGGGACGGTACCCTAGCGTAATCAAATCATTTCAAATGTTTACTTTTGATGTCGGGGATTCTACTTCTGCTACCATTTTCAGGTAGTCTGAATTGGTAAAGTGAGATCGTGTTTGCAGGACGATGGGCAATCTGGTTTGCATCCATGTGGAACCAGTAAGGCACATGCAGAGGTGAGCGCCTTTGTGACCGGGGCTAACAGGATTTGAACCGGCAGAATTTCTGCTGGTTCAAATCCTGTTCCCCCTGGCAGCGCCTTGAATCATGAACCCTCGTCAACATATTTATGGTTCTCAACAACTCTCTATACCATTACTGCAGTGCCTGCCACGAATCAAGGATAGCAAACTTGAGTTTACCACCTCATTCTCCCTCTTTGCCTCATTTCACTATCACATCCTCCGTGCCAGTGTGCTGTGTTCTCGACCGCGTCGCGCAATGGTTTGTTCCCGTCCACAAAAGTCTGATCATGCTAGAATTGCATCAAAACTATGGCTAGGCATTGCGCTCATGCAGGGTTATCCTTTAGAGCTTCATTCCGACCATTGCGTAGAAGGTTTTGTCGAAGACGTCGATGCGCTAACCATATGTGAGAAAACAAAAATATTGGTCATCATCGTCGCGAGTTCTATGGTCCAACCGTCCAACATTGAATTGGGTTTGCAGGAAATAGCTCAGTTGTCGTAAACAGGCTATTGTATTCAGTAAGTAACTACCTGCAGGAAATAGCTACGAACTATTAGAAAACAGTAAACGTATGATAAGATATTCGGAGGCTCATCCCAGTCATCGTAGCCAGACTGAGGTGTCCCTTTGTTACATTACAACTATATAACAGAGACTCGAGAGTAAAATATTGCAATAAGATGGCACATCACGAAGGCAATGAGAAAACTAGCTAACCACGCCATGCCCAAGAAACTACGCGTGACACGATAACGGTTGTCCACAAGGTGTTCGGCTTGGCGACGGGGTGATATTCCGACAGGGTTGTCTGCTGACTATGCGCACAAGCTTCATACGATCCCAACCAGAGCAGCACTGTAACTGCAAAACCGTTATTCTGTGAACTCTGTAACCCCATGACCTGTTGCTGTAGACGGATAGAACTCAGCATCGAACACGAAAGGTGTCAAGACAACTCTATATTGTACCTGTAGACAGATAGAACTACAGTCTCGTAAGTATGATGAGTTGTAAGGTAAATATATGAGCGGACTGACCTCAGCGTCAAAAACAAAACGTGTCAAGACAACTGAGGTGCTGCCGATAATGTACGAAAGACTTAAGAGCCCGGAACGCTTGAAGATATCCCGCTATGCCGAAGCGCGGATATCGGGTGACCATGTAATGTCCGGAAAGATGGGAGTCGTACAGGACGCGGTCACCTGACCGCAAACTCAATTGTTTGTTGATCCGAATCGTCAACAAAAAATTTCCTTTGTCCCTCCCCCCACCTCCCCTGCGCAACGCCCAGTGGTAGTCTCCACACCGCCTCACTTTGAGCATGCTCCAGGCCTGTTTCGTTTGTCCGAGTGTGCAGAATGAGGGCCTTTGGGTGGTTTGTGTCGAGGGGATCTCACCGGGGCCCCTCGCCACAAGCCACCCAAAGGCCCTCAGCCTGAACCCTCAGAACTCGTTATCGTGCCACCAAAACCCTAGGTTCACATAAGCGGATGGTGCAGAACAAACGCTCCAACGCTTCGTGGGCTCATTCATGTTCAAGTGTATGGAGCTATTGAGTTGGAGAGGGGGGCAAGATATCCGGGATGCCGCTGTGGGGTGTTGAAGGGAATGGGGGACGTAAAGGCCTCTGGCATTACTGTTGAGCCAAGCGGGCAGGGGGAAACCCCAAGTAAGATAGAATTTGGATGCACCGTCAGGAATGATACCTTGCAGCTTTGATGTGTAGAAGAAATAATCGAATACAATTATGAGCAGTGCAACAATTTTGGTAGGGGCATGGTGATGGGCCAGCTCGTGGCTATCCCGTTGTAATCACCAGAGGTGACATGCTTTTTCAAGAGAGTTCGTTGTTTGAGATGAAAGGCATTCATCCCTCGGACGGGGGTTGGGTCCGAGTCACTTCACTCCACCCGATCACTCACACCTTTGTTGTCTGTCCCACTCTCCCCCCTTCTGTAATCTCTGTTCCACTTGCCACGATGGATGTCAACCGATACCTTCGTTCCAACGAGGCTAACATCCGCCAATTGGCTCGCACTGGTAGAGATCTTTCCCCGGACAGCGCGCAGCTTCACTATGATCAAGTACGACTTGTGGCCAGACAGGCGCGACACGTTCACGCTTTTTTGCGTCGCTATGTGAACGACGGATTGGCTGATATGAGCAGCGATGGAATTGAGATCCAGATGGAGGATATTACCTCCCTCACTCCAGCCAATCATGACCCACCTGTGGCATCCCCACTCAAACAGTGTGCTCCTCACTCTGGGCAATCAACTGCAGCCACCAATGCTACTGAAGGAGAAGAGGCACCCCTGGACCAACAACCAGATGCAGCTGCCTTACACTCGGTCGAATATCGCTACAAGCGTCTCTGTGACCAAGCCTCTTTTCCTGACCACCGCATTAGGCCAGAAGAACTGACGAAGTCCATCCTCTCCCCCCACCCCCATCGGAAGAATCTTCTCACCACTGAAAACCTTGCACTCGGACACTGTCTCCGAGGGTATGACAGCCCCTCACAACAAAAATGGGTGCGATGTCTACGCCACAGCCTTTGTGCCTAATGATTCATTCTCTGACCTCAGATCCCTTGCATTGTCCAGCAAGAATTGCTTAGCGAGCACGCAGCTCACGTTGGGACAACCTGGGTCGCGCAATGCACGTCATCTCTCCATACAGACCAGATCAAGGATAGCACGCAACGTCTCATCATGCGTGAAAAGGTGGAGTCTCCTGTCGTCCGAGGCCAACATTGGTAGATCGCTGACCCCAAGACAGCAAATACAGCTCATATCAGCCTCATCTCATGCTGAACAGTACATTCACTTTGTCCTACAAACTATCGAACTCTTGAAATTCATCATGGAATGGGAGAAGCACGATGACGGTCAGAAAAAAGGGTGGAAGACAGAGTTTATCAAGAAAGCATTTCGCAGCCACCATCCTCATTTCTTTCATCCCCGCGAAACCGAAGCTCAGGAACCTGATGGCACAGAAGAAGAAATCAAGGTTGCCATGAAACAATTTAGCAAAAGCCACGCCAAACACATCGCCGCGCGCAGAACGTTGCATCAGGCATATCTCATGGTAAGTGAACTACTACATGCATGGAATATCTTGATGAGAACGCAATGCGCTAGTTCGGCCCTGCCATTTTTCTCGACAAGGCATGGGATATAACCCAAACGCTTCTTCAAAGGCGTCCGTTGGGGCAAACCAAAACATTTCGCCCATTACTTGAACAACTCCAACACGCCATGCCCATCGCATACACCGATTTTGCAGATCTCCCATCATCAGACCCGGGACCCGGAGGACCCCTTGATATCGGCCATGCAAACGAGGCCCACCACGGCTCCAACATGAGAGCGTTGAAGCATATTTTAATTGTTCTTTCAGGAGGCGTGGATGTTGTCAATCACGTCAGGGGATTCATCGATCACCATCCTCCCCGCTACTTGTTGCAGAAAGATGATGACGAAAATTGATCGTTTGTGATACAAATAGACTTTGAATGGAACAAATGCATATGATATGCTCAACCGTGACGAAAAGTGCTTCAATATCAACAAGTTTGAGCAACTGTTGGCCCTTTAAGAATCCCGTGGCTGTCACATTTTGGACGTGTTCCACTTCTCTGATCGCGCTGTGCTAAATTGCTCCCCTTCCCTAATTTCTTTTTTCTTGCTATTCGCCCACCAATTGCTTCTGTTCAACCTCCTGCCAGTCTTTTGCTTTGTCTTTGTGCCGTTTCATTGTTTTTTCTACGCTGTTGTTGTGGCGATCCCCTTCCCAGTCTGGCTTTCTCATTTCCAGGGTATCTGTGACATACCTGTGGCTCGTTTTCTCTACTTGGCTTTTACACTTCCTCTCTGGCTCCTTCTCTGCACGACTGGCTGTTCTTCCGACTCGCTCCTCTGTTTTTGCCCAGTCTACAACAAGTTCTCGTTCCTAGGGCATATTTCAACATTTCACTTTCGACGCTTCACTTCGCATACAGCCACCGTTTTTCAAAAATTTCGCAATGCCTCAGCCTTCGTGGGTTGGCAACCTCTCGGCTACGTACGTTCAATCAATTCTGAGAACTACATTCCTCTGAAAATCCCATTCAACCAGAACCCGGCGTCAAAACCAATTCACCGGGGATTCCAACACCACCATGCCACCACCACCCGCCGCTCCAGTGGATA
The DNA here is from genome assembly GCA_001179725.1 of Macrocystidia cucumis. Lineage (NCBI taxonomy): Eukaryota > Fungi > Basidiomycota > Agaricomycetes > Agaricales > Macrocystidiaceae > Macrocystidia > Macrocystidia cucumis. The sequence continues at coordinate 27,347 of CEMH01203352.1, read as the reverse complement.
GGGAAAGAATCGCAAAAGAAAACCAAAACCCACGCAAAGGGATCGCAATCACAAAACTGCTCAACCGACTTACATCCGATCCGACCTATACCGCGGAGTTTGAGGCAAAAATCGACAAGTATGTCACAGACATCCAAAGCAACCTATCACCTGGAGCAAAAAAACGGGTCGAGAATATCGAGAATCGATGGGAGAAGATCCTGCTGGCCATGCGTCCCGAGTTGCACCCGACAAAACACTGGAGTGCGGTAGTTGTCTTGGAATTTGCGCCGAAATTTCTTTGCATACTGGCGGAGAACATTCCCGGCGCTCATGACAACCCCCATGTCAAGGCAAGCACACTCAAACAGTGGGTGACGGACCTTTGTTATTGCATTTCTATGCATACCATCGATTCGGATCAATGCCGTTGCGGTGGTCTCGTTCTCACACACCAAGGCCTGTACAAAACGCTGGATGATCTGGCATCGAAATGTAAGTACTCTGTCCTGCGTCATGCAGCATCGACGTACTAACTCGAAAATCAAGTGATCTGGGATTTTAAATTAAGTCGCGATTGCGACCACAAATTCTTTTTTGGCCAAGAAGAGCTACAAATGTTGCTTGAAGAACTTCTCAAAAATTCCGATGGCGAGGCGATCCGATCCAGAGAGGGAGCCATACAGCTCGGGACGCTCCTTGTGACCGCGTTTTATACCTCACTTCGTCCCAGTAGCCTCGCTCCTTGCAATGACCAATACAAAACGCGGGGTCAGGTAAATTTGTTCCATAGTACTAGGCCAGTCATGTATCGGCGAGCTAACGACACCGTCACAGTATCCAAAATTTTCGGACATACGAATCTATCGAGAGGGTCCCATGCGGTTCCGAGTTGAATTCAATGTTAGGAATTTCAAGGCAAGCCGGATTCACTGCTATTCATCCTTATCCTCACTGTAACAATCTCCAGGGCTTCAATGACCACACAAGCGCCAATCGTTTGATGGTCTTGACCTCCGTTCAAAATTGGGCAAACCTGATCCTATGCCCGACATTCTGGTGGATTCTTCACTGTTTAAACCGAAAAGCATTCCTTCATGTTTGTGACCTCAACGGTTTACTTTGTGGGCAAGAGAGCGAGCTGCTGATTCGCCCAGATCTCAAAGATGAACCAATGTAAGTGTTAGTTCTTTTGTTTTGCTTACATATAACCCTCAACTCCGTTTCGACCTTTCAGTTTCCTCGCATTGACAGCAGGTGGCCGAGGGTTCGCAAAAGGGCCCATGACTGCTCAAGGCATCTCCGGAGCACTTGCGCGATTGGCTCCTAATTGCGCATTGCCTCCGACGGGGTTATATGCCTTTCGTCGAGCCGGAGCACAATCGGTAAACTTACCTCAATGCTTGATGAATGGCGTTCACTCATGCAACTCCCAGCTTTCAATTGTGCTTGGGAAAGAGCTGACTGAAATGATCCTGTGTCATTCCGTCGAAGGCTCGCTTCAACACTACCTCCATGGTGGAGGAACTGGTCATATAGATTTGCGTGCAGCCCTTTTGAACGAAGGCCCAGAAAAATGGGGTTTGAAGATGCAGGCAAATATGTTCAAGTTGATCTATGTGTCATCCATATTGAAACGTTCGAACCAGAGCCAGCTAGACTTTCAAAAAGTACACAGTGCAGCAATCAACGCCGTCATTGTCACAACCGCGTTTATATCTTCCGGGCGGGGTAACATGAAGCCATCCGACAATCGGACCATGGGCGAATCACTCGCTTTGACTGAGGAAGAAAAACGCGAGATCGACGAAGCACCCAAAATGCAAGAAATGCATTGCGACATTCGCATTGCTTGGGACGAGTTATGGACTCTTCGCAACATTCCCGAGGGTCATTCTAGGGCAAAGTACTACTCGTCATACTCCCTCAAGACATTCATGCAAGTGACAACACCCCACGATGACAACAAAGGAAAGAGATCCATCGAGGTGCGTTCATGTTCAATGATACTATTTAATGCCCGAGTCTTGATCGCAGACAATTAGCTCGAGGCCCACTTGAAGAAACAATATGCAGCACGGTCAGCATTGCGACGAAAGCTCAGCCAGAAACGGCGCAACCAAAAGTTGAGGCCCACCGATCATACTGCTCAGCCAGTTGATCTCGGAACAACCGATCAACGCGACCAAATCCGTGCCAACTTGCGCCAACCTCCACCGCTAGTGACTCAGGCCATTCACAATTTCACTACCAAAGCCGTGCCTGGCCAGTTGAGCGGCATCGCCAGCGTTGTTGGCGGTGATGCAGGAACAATAGCCTTGTGTTCCAACAGCACTGTCAAGGAATTGGTCCTGGCAGTTGCAGATGATGACGACGAAAATGGCGATGGTGATGGCGAAGGCGAAGGCAAGGGCAAAGGTGACGGCGATGGTGAAGGTGAAGATGATGATGACGACGGCGATGGTGAGGGCAATAACCTTGTCAACAAAGGAGAGCGTAGCAAATCAAGCACATCTCGCGTCGGCCCGAAAATGAAGACCACGAAGGATGTGATCCGCGCCATCCAGATGAAGGTGAAGCTGATTGACAAACAGCACGGTCTTGCTCCCTCTTCTTTGTGTTTGCTGGCCACACATCCAGATGAAGGAAGCGCCGTTTACGGACCAGCAGAAATGGAACGTGAAGAGGGAACGATGCCTGACGACATGGTGAACACAGCCATGGTCTGTTACTTTTTGATGGAATGGGCCTTGGCCCCAATACTGAGCAGACCAGTACAAGAAGAACCGGCAAGTGCATTCTGAACATCTTTGCCATTTATTGTCCACTAATTGTTGATTAGGATAATGATGGTAATTTTACGTGTGAGAAATGCCTTCTCCTAGTCCATAATCCAAATCGTTCGGTTAAACATTCTACACGGGGAAACCTGCGAAAGCACATGTATGGGTTTTCTTGAGCTCTCACTGCGTTGTTTGAATTCATTTTACCTCTGGGATAGCAAAAACCAACACACCCGGTGGATCGACCTTGCTGTCGAAATGTATACCCCACAAAGTCCAAGCATCTTCAAATGCCCCTCTTGTACATACCGGTGAGCCCCATTATCTTGAATCATTTCCGCGTGTTTTCAGACTTGTCACGATATCGACAGCGGGCCAACAGTAAAAGATGTCTACAAGCATTGCACTCAGGAGTGCAAAGATGCCAAATACTACGAAGAAATCAAGGCAGAATCTTCGAAATCGTCGATGCATGCCACCTCCACAACTGGTTTGGTGCACCATATTGTCAAATATGAAGATATCATCATGGAGCTCGTTCCACAGGTTCGTGGTGGACTTTATTTTTTGCGATACTCAAGCTGACCCTTTTCTTGCAATAGAACGAGGAAAAAAAGTGGAAATCTCTCCTCTGCTTTTTGCGAAAACATCCCCACCCAATCAATCGTGACATTCTCCGTTGCAAAGATCAGTTTAGTTGGGATATTTTTGACAACAGTGATGAGGAGAGCAACAGTGGTGATGACGATTGGAGTGGCAATGGTGAGCTCGGGAGTGGTAATAATGGATTGGAGTAATCAGCAGTTGTATCAGTGTACAAGTAACAAGGACATTTTTTCGATTGCTTCACACAAGTAGTGCATACAGGAAGTGATTTGTTACTAAGAAATATGTTGGTTTCGTTTCATGGTCAGAGGGTTGGAGGAGCAGTGGTGGCACGTCGATATTGAGTAACTGCTACTGCTGTAATTTCTGGTTGTGGAGATCCTTCATCCGATGAACCAGCAAAATCCGAGGGAAAGGGAGCAAATCCGTCACACAACATACGGAAACGATTGATCTGGTGGTTGGAAAAATCGCGAGGATACCTTGGAGAGTGTGGTGACATATCTCCTGGTGGGATATTGGGATGAGGGATTCGGGGCAGAGCATCAGGTGGCTCACGTTGTGAGAGATATTGAATCATTTCTTGGAGATTCACAGCGGTGTTGTGTGCCTCTTCTTCAAATCGCCGAAAAAAAAACGATAGCCGGCTCTCGACATGGCAGAGGCGGTTCGCGGTCTCTTTGATGGTATTTTGTAATTCATTGATTATGGCATGTAGTGCCTCCGGAGGGTGATCGAAGGGGTTGAGGGTGGCGTCGTGGGATGCCCCGTCCTGTGTGGAAGCTGGTGCCTTTTTCAAAGGACTGCGATGAGAAAGGGGGTTATTGTTTTCGTCGACAGATTCGGAAACGTGGGTGACATCCGAAGGTGCAAGGGAGGCGCTGCGGGTGGACATGGTAGAGCAGTTGTGGAGAACAGACTCCTGCAAAGCTGTCAGCGTAATTGAGCAACTTGGAGGACAAACAATTATAAACTTGGCTCAGTGCTCAGGTAGACATGTACACAATATGGTTTACTCATAACCTGACCGACGCGAAGTTCCCCATTGCCAGACTGTCAGTGTTTGGATGTCGTGTTTGGATGTCGTGTTGTGTGGACTGCTGCTTGATCGGAAAAAAAAAATCGATCACCCGGATGTTACAAAATGTCGCGACACCAGCAGGGCTCGAACCTGCGCCCTCAAAGAGGAACAGATAAGTTATTAGGGTTCGAATCTGTCGCCGTAACCACTTGGCTATAGTGCCTTATAAAGTAGTAGGTTATTTGTACACTATATAGATGAGCGAGGCCACCCAGCCAAAACACCTTGCCGCCTCAACGAGTTCTACCTCAAATTTACTCGGGTATCCCCAACAGCACTACTTGTACGGTATACCTACCCAGACCGATTAGTTTCGAGCAGGCAAAACAAAAAAAGTAAATTACCATTTTGGAGCTGCAAAAACAAAACATCAGACACTAGACGGAAATCGAACCGAACACTTGACGCACCCGTTGAAATTCGTCATAAGCAGTGCTTCTCACATTCTCGTGCGCGTTCTTCACGACGCTCATCATGTACTCAGCTGCCTGACGCTCGTTCAAATTAAGGGCGAACCGATCTCTTAGCCTTCTGATCGTTGGCTCCCCTTTGAATGAGGGTAAACCCGTGTCAAGCATCAAACGGACAGTGTCGATCAGTTGATCAGCGTATGGTCGAATGGCGAGAAAGGCCTTGACGGTGAGCTGCAGAAAGGTGTGATAGCCTTGAGAGTAACGGCCACCCATCAGCACGACCATTTCGTGGTTGAGTTTGAATGAGCTCGGCTCGAATTTGACACCCTGTAAGGTGATCAGGACAATCGGACAATCGAGCAGTGGTGAGAAGACGTACTCCTGGACGTAAACGCGCAGAAACGCTCAGTTCATTTGCACTAGTTGGTAGAGAAACCACTTATCTATATCGAACAAGAAACCAAAATCTGTGGATCATGTTGGCTGTCAAAAGGAGACGCTACACGAAAAAGACGACGCACCGATATGTACGATATGACCTTCGCCATCAATCATGATGTTTCCATTATGTCGATCCTTGATCTGCAAGATATAGCAAGCAACCGAATAGGCAGCCATAGATTGAATAAAGTTGAGTCGAGCTTTTTGAAATGCCATCGAGTCTTCCCCGCCATATTTTGCCACAAAGAAATCTAATAGATCGTTGACTTTGGCACGTCCCATCTCATCTCGCGACGTCGCATTGGGTACTACGTCAATAACCCCGCACTTGAAAATGTCAGGAGACGTTACAGCCGGAGAGATAGCAACAACTCACCCCGGGTGCTGTCGCGGTCACGCGGTAAGGAAAAAGGTAGAGGGTAAGTCCTACACCCATGAAGATATTTTTGAACATGGCAATGATTTGCAAGGCCAAAACATCCTGGCGACAATCGTCCCCCACTTTGAAAATGGCTTGCTGCCAGACGTCATACTCTTCCCGGACCTCGATCCCTCCACCGTCTCCATTCAACAAAGAGTCTGGATCGGCGTTGATGACAGTGCGTTCTTTGCGTACTTTGAAAGTTGCCATGAAAGGCGCCTGCCAAGCCGTAAGAAAGAATCGTAGCTCCTTCAGGTGCGCTCCGTCACCTTGGCATGGCTCTGGAGAGGCCGCCCAGACTTCTTGTCAACGTCTATAACTTTACCATCCGGGTTGCTCGGTAGATAGACCCCAACGTCAACGTTGATCTTCGCCATTTCTTCATCAATTTTAGCCTATGGCGGCAATCAGCCCATGTTCGACAGATAAGGCACCGGACAATACCTTTTTCTCTGGTTTCGAGCTCTTGATAAAAGGTTTGAGTTTTCCTGATATCGAGGTAACCTCTTGAAAGAACGAGAATTCTCGGTCATAAAAGGCTCGCGCGTCTCCCGACAGTGACTGTACGACGCGGGTTGTCATTTCGTCGAGAATTGGTTTTATCGCGTCCTCCTGTGAGAGGTGTCAGGTGGAATTGGCCACCCATGTTATCTCTTACTGTTTCAGCCCCGTCATCTTTGTAACAGTTCGCTTTCATGTTCCAGATTATTTGATGGCAAAACAGCTGAGAAATCTTGGCTGTCTCAAAGATGAACCTTGCAACGTAGCCTGAAAGAATTGAGCACCAAGCGAAAGGTGATGTGAGGCTCTTACCGAGATCGTCGTAGCGTAATGCTTGAACAACCTGAGGAACAAAAAAGAAAGTGAGCTCTACAGGATGTTGTTCCATGACACGGTGCGCATATTGGAGAACGAATGGGTCGTTGTTGTAACGGGGTTCAAAAGCGGTTATGGCCACCACTGGAGGAACTGGCGCCAAAAGGAGTAAGAGCTAGCAACTCGGGTGAGTAAGAAACCGAAGATTCAATGACAATGGGATACCTTCAAATCACGGCGAATGTATGGGTCCAGTCTATCTCCCACAAGGAACGATATCGCCTGGGGAACATCCAATACATCCAATGTACTCGACCGAACCAACTTGACTACCTCAAGCCGAATGGCAGGGCTCTTAAATCGTTCTGGAAGGTGCACGACTATTGCTGGGTTGAAGTTCCACAATGTTCGAAGGATGTGCGGCCAGGCGGTCTAGATATGTGAGCGTTAGCGGTTTCCAGAAATGGATTCAGCTACCTCTAGAACTGTTCGTTCTGTTGTGCCAGTCAAGTCGGTTCCTCGTTTTGGCTCATTGGCCACGTTGGCCCACACCGTCAATCGGTATATCTCGTTTTCGACGAGGAGCCGAAGAGGTTCGTTGATATCTTTAAGAGCGCCAGCATGATCTAGCCAACATTGGTTTAGGGTAGAACTTCAGCGGGGAGACGAGACTTACAGTTCGGCCGAGTTTGGGATTGACCCAAACTTGAGATTGGTGGCATGCCCCGCACCACGTCTGTTTGGAGATACGACAGAAACTCGCATAAAACTTTGATATCGGTGTCGATCTGTACGCGGCTCGCACCATACGACCATCTAAAAGGGGGGGCGGGGGGGTGTGAAGGGCGCCCCAGGCAGACATGAAATCAAAACTCACTGGGGCCGCACCGCAAACCACGAATATGCTACAGAGTACAGGCAATCCCGCAAGATGCCCTCACAGAGGGAATCGAGGTACGAGCTTTTTAAGGTTTCAAAGCCAAAGAGTAGAAAAGAGAATCGAACTTCGCGTGCCAACGCGTTGGTGCTAAGGTAATATGATTAGTACTGGATAACTGGTGTCAGAACACATATATACCTCATCAATTTTTGCGCTCTGCCAGACTGCAGGACGAGGTGTTGTATTAAAAACATTATCTCCGGCTTGCCATATCGTGCAGCTTGCAACCGACTGAACAGCATTTCCAACACCAAGGAATGGGGAGTGAGCTGGCGGCGAGCGTTACTCGTGCCCCGGTCAATGACTTCCTTGTCTGTTGGTGAGTAGGCAATCGGATGTTTGAAAGGGTCGTCGTAGCTGAGTAAGGATTAGAACAGATAGTAAGAGAGAATACCATTATGGACAAACTTGATAGACGTGTTAAAGATCCCTTTCTCTTGCTTAATGGTGTGAACCCAGGCGGCGAGCAGCTCGCTCATCGTGGCTACCTCTAGTTCCGGCCGTTCGGCGATAACCCAAGTCCACACCTCGATGCCAACTGCAATGGCAGATGGGGTTCCAACTTCTATTGGCAAGGCGACGAGGTAGTGAACGAGATCATAATCGCACTTTAGAAAGTTAGAATAGGGAAGAGCTTTCAAATCAAGAACTTGCTGTGGGCTGGGCGATTACAGTCGCTGCGCATCGGAAAAGAAGCCTCTTCATGTCGTGCACAGTGAGGGTGCTTTTCTTCCTTCGAACTTCTTCTGTGATAGCATGAAGCTTTTCTTTGAGGGCTTGCAGTTCCACCAAAGGCACGTTTGATGGAGGGGCCCCCAGCGGATCAGAATCTGAACCAAGTCAAGATCTATACCAATTTTCTACGACAAGGGACCTACCATTAGCGTCGGTAAGCCTGATGCCCGCGGCTTCTCCAGCAAAGTACCCTTTGTTAGCGGTTTGACTGGCAAGAACTTTCGCCTTGTCAAGCTTCCATTGAGAAAGTCCAGAGAGAGAAGCTGGAACACTATTAGAGAATCGATTCGATGAAACCAAAGGTTAGCGCTGACTAAATTGACGTTGAACTGGTCCAATAGTTTTCGCGAATTTCTCAGCAATAGACGCTCCCAACTCAGCGTCACTTGCTGGGACTGATTTGTCCATCACGAGGTATTTCTGTCAAAGAGCATCAGCGAAGGAACCGGAAGTGGGAAAGTGTATACCTGAAGTGTTGACTGTAATTCGGCAGGCGCGCGTCCTAACGCAAGTTCAAACCACGCATTCGCATGTCGCTGCAAAAGACCCAGGATATCATTGCGAACGGCATAGCTATCTGTGAGTTGCAGTGTGATATTCGCCCTGTCAGAGCGGAACTCGTGGATCGGGTTGAACTAAGATAATGGTTAACGCAGTCAACAATGAAAGGTTCTCACACTCACTTCATCGGTATATTCGTTGTTGCAAGCCCGCCGAAGAAGCGTTAACACTTCCAACACGCTGAATACCAAGGGCGCGTCGCACATCAGGGAGGGGAATGAAGTAATCAGTCTGTTCAGGTATTTAAATGCTATTTCTCGAGCCTTAGCGATCCGGTGGGTACTGGAGACAAGGAGCCTCCGAAGTTCAGAAGAGATGCAATCAGGTAAATTCTGCTGAGAAGCTTGGATGTTCAGATCATTCACACAACCCCGAATGACCTGCGGAAGTAAGTCAGCAACGTCAAAATCGACAGGGAGTCAGACGAGCCTTTTCTGCAATGGAATCCATACAAACCGCGAGCCCGGGGTGGCGATTGAGACTGTCGTTGGTGAACCACAATACCAACGATGAGGTCAAGCCAGCCGCCGACCGCATAGCCTCAATATCATGCATTGCAAGAACAAAGATGATTTGCCCCGAAGACAGGTAGCGAATATCACCCGTTCGTAGCGCAATATGTTTTGACAGGCAAGAGCGATGTTGGGCGATAACCTTCGGAGGATCAGTGGCTTGCAAAATTTGTAAAATCAGGCTCACGGTATTGGCGTATTCCTGGCGAATAACGGAATTATATTCGACATCATTGACCACTGAGTCATATGCGGTTTCCAAGACGATCGCAGGTGTCTTGGTGGCGATCCGTGCGAGAGTTGGCTTCAGCCACTCCATCGCGTTCTCGTCCGCTGGGTCGGCCGCCATGAAGTTGAAAAGCGTGCACAGAAACCACATATTGCGGAAGAGAGCTACGAGCTCGGGCGTGGCAGTTGTTGGAACGACAAACGTGTCCTGTGTAAGCAACGCCTCGATAGGGAGAAGTAGAGAGGCTAATTGCTCAACCATATCATCCGTCTAAACAAAGTCAGGTGCATCCTGCAGATAGCGATGGAAAGTCTGACCTTGACATGGTGATTCGAGATCTTGACGTTTTGGATAGCCACGCCTTTGTCGGCGAAAAGCGTCAGTAATTCGACGAGGTAGACCATATATAACTCTGGTCGACGATGCATTTCTTGAGAAAGCCGAGTTTGCGCAGCAAGGACCTGGGAAGCCTCATCAGTTTGTTCAGTGCCCTCTATCTCGAGAACGCACCATGTTGTTTGAGAATCTCGGATCGTCAGGATTGGCGGAACGATTGATGGCAGAAAAAGCGCGGATAACATCAATGAACGAGCTCTCAGGAGCAGAAAGGGCGAGATCAACAAGGTTGTACGCAATCGCTGCTTCAACGGTTGGCTCAGCTGAGCGCAAGCGTTGCAAAAGCATGGACACTGTCAGCCTCGTCACCTGAGGGCTTCAGCAACAGGCCTCGCGCGACAAAAAAAGCCGAAAACTTACATCTTCCATCCGAAATTCCAAAGCAAGCCGAGTCACAACAGAAATGGTACTGATTCCAACGAGCCGTTTTTCATCATCCGTTAAGCGCCGCAGACCGGTCTCAAGCGAATGGGCCGCCGCCGCTGTATGTTCGCGTGGGCTGTGGAGCAGGTGATTTAGGCCCTGAGAGTTGTTTGAACTCTCGTAAATCTCTTTGCTGGTGGCCGCTATGTAATTGAGCAGAGAATACATGTTGGACATGATCAAATCCTCTCCGGGCGCGAGCTAGAGGAAAGGCTAATCAACACAACGATTACGAAGCGCAAATGCATTTCACGAACGCGAATACAAAGCGCCAGGCATTTGGCAGCGGCCGATAGAGGGGGTTGAGCCCTGTTTTCCGCGAAACCAAGTTCAAAGATGGGAAGCGGGCAGGTGATGAAATGACGCAGTTGGCCAGCCATGTTAGCTGCAATTTCTGGAAAACTGGTCCGGTGTGAGCGTCTGAAGAACATCTTTAGTGGAACTTACCTATGGACCAAAACCGTCACTGCTTTCAACGCAGCTTCTTGAACGAGATGATCTGATATTGGGGAGTCATCGCTTAACAGGAGCAGTAAACGGGCATAAAGTGTTTCGTCGAGCCGTCGACGAGCAACACAACAGACGGAAGCTAATTTCTGGCAGGCCATGATTTAAAAGTCAGAGGTTGTGCGTGATAGGACATATTTGACACCTACTAGGCTCTCAGACATGGTCTCCCACGCGTAAGTATCAAGCGACGGCTCTGAATCCATTTCTTCAATTTGAACAAGCAGATCGTTGAAACAGTGCATTGCGTAGTTGGTGGCTACTTCCAAAGCCGCTTCGATCGACGGATCGAGATCGATTAACTCAGAAGGCGCAACGCGCATGAGAGAAAGCCATGATGCGTTCGCTGCTGCTGCTTCTGTCTGAATTCCATCCGTTGGGATCGGCGTCGACGCAAGAACTTGGGCAAGGATGGTCCATTCGGATTCTATGATGCAGCAAACCATGAAGTAACCGCTGGGTGGACGTCCTTGAGCGACATAACGGGAAGCGAAAGTCTGGATGAAGAGGAGAACGCTCGGGTCTGGGTCCTCTTTTTGCATAATGTCGACAACAAGGTGATTGAGTCGGTCCACTGTATCAGGAGAGCAGAGAGCGTCAAGGTGGGATACGACCTGTTGCCATTGCTGGATATTCCACGGGAAAGGTGTCGAGCTTATAGCACGATAAAATCCATGAAGTGCTGGCATGGTCTGTACGAGGACGTTCAAGGCTAAACGGAAGACGGCTCAGAATGTTTTTTCGACGCATATACTGAGCTTACAAGAGGTGGTACGAATCGTCGTAGTCGTCTGCGAGATGAAAAAGCAAATCGCGTCAACCGCCAGTTGGGCATACTGCGCATGAGTGCTGGATATTCCTAATAGTGCGGAGATGGTCGAGTAAACTAGTTGATCTGGGAGGGACCAATCTATGTCTTTGGGTTTCAGAAGAGGATCGAAAGCAGCGGGAGAAAATATCGACCTTGCCAGGATAAGCTTCTGTCGAAGTCGATGTTGGGGATGTCACGGAGAATATCTGCCAGAACTGGCAACAAAGTATCGGCAACTTGAGATATGTAGGACTTCGGAAAGTTGACAACGAGTTCTCCAAAGGCAATATTGCATTGAACTCGGGATACGGGCTGTGAAGATGTGAGATTGAAAAAGCAGAAGTGGTCTGAGGCATTCACCGACCATAAAAACTCGCTCGTTCGCACTTTGCGCCTCAGACACCTCCTCCATAATGGCATCTATCGCCCGAGTTTGCACTTGAGAGGATATGAGATCTTGCGCAAAAACTTGGTCATCATGGTCTCCAGCCCCAAGACTGGCGATGTCGGACAAAATTTGTTGATGTATGTCAAGCTCTAAGCTATTTCTGATTCATTTATGGAGGCAATAAAGCGCTTTCCAGAACTCACCAATCCATAGCGTAGCTAGTGCAAGACTTGGGAACAGAGAGCAAACTTGGAGTGAAGTTAGATAGAGTTGTGACGCTGTCGCCAAATATAAAACAACAACACGACCTTGGCCCCTGGCCCCTAAATCGTAATTCCTATCACCTCCATTCCACTCCCCGAGACAAAATGCCACGGAAACGAGCTAGACAAGCGACAAGTATACTCCACTGAATTATCTCTGTGGATAGCTGATTAAATTCTCGTTGTTCGTAGAAACTATCGACGAAGACGATGAAATAATTACCGACCCTCTCAGCGAGGATGAGTATGATTTCGCTCTAACTCTTTGACAATAGGATTTTCATTGCCAATTAAAGACCGAAAACCACAAAACGGCATTCAAGAACCAGTACTTTTGACTCCCTACATTGCAGGCTCGAACTTCCTAACTCTTTTCCAGAAAAACAGACAAAACCGACTCCCAGTTCCGATTTCAAACACAGGAAGGGAGAGATTTACATGCGTGCCAGGACCCTTAGCAAGAACCAGATTCGCGAAGGAATTCTATTTGGGTAAGCGGAAAACTGTACATTAGAGTTGGACTTATCAGGTTCTGAATGTAGGGAACGAATCAAAAGCAACATGGAGCGGTTAAATTCAGCTCGAAAAGCCTCATCTGAAGCAACCCTTCAAGAATGTCAAACGGCTCTAGCTGCTGAACAAGTAAGCGGAAGACATTATCCACATTCCTGGTGTTTATATCGGCTTGTAGAACTCCTACCAGGCTCTGTTAGACGCATATTCTCAGAGCATAGCGACGTTGTTTCCGCAACGAACAGAAACCGTCGATCTCACATGTGCCCACAGTAAGCCGAGTCCTGCATCACCCCACAAAACAGGTTTAACAAAAAAAGTGTAGTCAAAACCAAAACCAAAGAGAGGGATGAATCCTTCGCAGTATTTTCTAAAGGCGCACGCTTCCAGGTTGAACAAGCCAGGGAACGAGAAAAGGTACAATCGTCCTGCAGCAATGGCAATGATATTCACGTTTGGTAGATCGCGGTGGATGCTTCCGCCTTCATTAAGCACTATAAGAGCCTTTTACGAGGATAGGCAGCGGAAGCCTGACACTCCACTTGTTTCGGTGGAGGCAGGGAAGTGGGGGATTATATATCCTACTAGTGCGGGGCTGGTGAATGCTTGAGAAAGACCGAATTTTGACCAATGCTCACGAGTTCTGATTGTGACCGATTTGTAGCCTCCCGGTGAGATTTTTTATCTGGTATTCGCAAGTGCAGGTACTCTGCAAAAAAAACCCGAAGGATGAGGTTCCAACGACGCATCGTAGGGATATGTAACGCGGAAGCATCATCCTGAAGGGGGTGATTGAGATATGCAACACAAAACGGGCAAGAACACGCACTCTCAATGAATGCCAAACATGAGGAAAAGGCTCAGCGATGATATGCAGGATGCTGACACCTCGATGCAAAAATGGCGTGTGGTCATCCCCCATATAATTTATGTTGAAGTCGTTACCCAACCGTTTTTGGAAAAAGGACGACCAATGGCTAGCAGCCATGGATTGTTCCTGACCGTATGCAAATGCCCCATTTTCGCCCAGCCTTTGTTCAGCTGAAACCATCACATCATACAACCAGGCGGTTTCCAAAAAATAGGAGCGAATATGAGGGTTGGGGGCTCCAAGAAGGTCGAGGAGGACCAGGTTTTCAATTCCCGAGAGTTGCGTTTCTTGATTTCCAATGAAACGACCCTTCGCGGTTGGGGGAATATACGTCGAAGACCATTTTTCTGCCAGGTGCCTGCGGTGATGTCAAAACTTACCAGGAAATCGTTGAGAGAAGGAAGAGACTTACCGTGCACCATATATAGAGTCAGTGTCCGACCAAATATGAAATGCCTCCTCTCCGTCGAAAAAAACAAGTTGCAAAGTGGTACCAGCGATATCATCGTCTTCGTCGTCGTCTTGAGCTTCAAGCCTTCTATCACGTTCACTCAATAATGGATCCAAGGTTTCCGCAAGGTCAAGCATCATCGCGCAAGGGGCCGCTGAATCGGTAGCACCTACGAACTGGTTAAATCAGCGAGGGCATTGAACTTGAAAAGGTGGAAGTAACAAACGTGGTCATCTGGCGGAGGGAAGTACTTGCTGTCAAAATGCGCCGCAAGGATAACTCGCCGTGGGGCATTGGGATTCTTAGTAGCAATGATGTTAGCGAACTTCTTCGGACCAATGGGGGTATCCGCGGTGAACTCGTCGAGTTCAATGTGCCATTCGAGTTTCTTGAGTGTGGAGGTGATGTATTGCTGAATACGCGTGTTGTTCTCGGTCCCCGCTGGAACAAGGTGAGAAGCAAGTCGCTGTAATCGACGAAAAACCTACAAACTCTAGGGATAAGGATCTTAGAAAGATGAGAGTTTGGGTCTGATGGATCAATACTCTTGATCGGGTCGGGAGAGACTGCAAGGGCCAAGATGTCGGAGGTTGAGAGTGAAGGAAAAGACCGTTCTTCCCATGATGAAGCGCCTGCATTTTGAAATGACGTCGCAAAGAGTAGGCATAAGACAATTGAAATCTGAACAGAAAAGCTGAATTTCATTCTAGAATTGCCAGCAGAACCCCCGACCGGAGGAGTTTTGACTTGCTGTGTGGCAGCTGGTGGGTTGTGGCGACTGATAAAGACAGAGTTTGTCAACCAGAGGACTGCTATGTTGTAAATTTGACCACGACAAACAACATCCACCCCCTCAAACTCTCAACCCTCATGGCGATCTACGGGTTATGGGTGTGTCAACTCCACTCATGCAGCAAGCGGTTCTTTAATTGCAGTTCCACAGGTGATCAACAAGGCTGGTGGACTTGTTTACCAACGCAACTTCGCGGGTAAAGCTTGTATCACCCGGATTCTTGCTCTGGATGCTTATGCTGGTACTCAGACGGGCTGGCGCACCTAACCTCCAACGAGTTCCTCGTATTGGCGGGGACACTTCACGGTATACATGCCATTACAAGTCGTTTGTCACCTATGGGATCCAGTTCAGGTGCTCAAGTCATTGAAGGGGAAACATTCAAGATCACTATTTACTTGACGGCAACAGGTCGGTGCCGCGAGGCTTTCTTGACAAGAACTAACACAAGTTTGGGTAGGAACTAAATTCGTCCTTCTTACATCATTGGCGGATACCTCTGCGGATGGCGTCTTGCAAAAGGTCTATGAAGCGTATGCGGATGGCGTTATGAAGAATCCCTTTCACACTCCTGAAATGCCCATTCGAAGTGAAGGGTTTGACAGTCGCATTACTAGCTTGATTGGCATTGGGCAATCACAATGAACCAGTTTACATTGTCTCTTGGTTTTTCTTGGTTCGCCGGATCAACTCAACGCAGTTCTTGCTCTCCGTGTCTAATGAGAATGGCTGGCTGCAGCTTGGTGACCATCCTGAATTCCAACGACTTGGATCACACGCGCAGTGTCGCACTTGGTCGCACTCCATCTGTTTGTGTCGGTTCGTTTGATCAGGTGATCTACGAGGCGACAATGAATAGTCGAACTTTGACTATTACTTCCCAGTTTCCGTCCACCTTGCCGTTCTCTTGCCCACAATTTCCCCTTCAACACACAATGCAAAGCGTGCGCACAGACACTCAGGCAGTCAATGCGACCCAAAGCCTTGCCGCCATTCAAACCCTTTTGAAAGCTGGTTTGGGTTGCATAACTTTCCTTAGGTCACGTCGACAGGCCTCGACGTCAGAGCATATACTCATAAAGCTTCACAGAAACCTTCTCCCAGATGATAATTTTACCGAAAGTAAGAGTCATCATTCCTGACGAGTCTCATTTCCGACCTCTTCCCATGCAGGCTACTTCACGACGTCCGACGACATCCTTTCCAGTGATCCATCGGATTCCAGTAATTATACAGATCGCAGCACAAAGGGAAGAAACTCGAATGCATTCAAAATAATGGCATCTACTTTTTTTTCCCAGTATATCCCCATCCTGATTTCGAGGCAGACGATGACTAGGGGTTACACAGACGAAGCTGACCGGTTGATGAACTATTTAGTAAATATATATATCTTCAACTAACGCAAATGCTTACATGCTTTCAGGAACACGGGATTTTTGACGCGCTCCAACGACAGTACCTGCGCAGTTTCATTTTCGCTATCTATCTTGTGTGTATTTTACTTCACTCCTGACTCTGCAGATAATTAACGACAGCCTTTACAACGTTCGCTATGGGAAGGACCATCAAGACCCCACCAAGTGAGAGCGCATATATCAACATATACATTCTTCTGACGTCACTTAGCATCGTTGAAGCATACACGTTCAATTTTCAGGTATGAACCTCAGAATTGATGAGAAGATTGCCTTGGACAACTCTCCCATAGTACTTCAACGTTCCGGGAACCAACGTGAAAGTCCCGGTCATGAGTTTGGGGGCTGCCGCCTCGAGCCGCGTGCTTGACCCTGTTGCTGATGCGGCAAAATGTGGTCGACCTCCAACCGTCAAGGATGTCAAAAAAAGCGTCAAGGTCGGTCAAAAGACTTTCTCGAACATCGATTTTGCGGCTCATACAGCTACGCAGGCCTTGTTAAAAACCCTCATTCATGCCATGTCACAAATGGACGTCTTACCCCGTAAGTGGGATTTCTCTCCACATTCGTCAAGCCACCATGACCCCATCTTCAGGCCGCCGTTTCGCGACATTTAAACTGTTTTACACTGATTCAACGCCTGCTGACTACGAGCCTCCTTATTTCCAACCTGCCGATGCCAAAAACGATCAGTGGTATTTCATGACGCACGCCTTGGACGAAATCCCAGATAAGTGGAGTATAGGGCACGTCATGACGGGTCATCATTCGTACGTCGAGACTTACGGCTCATCTGGTTGAGCGCTGACTCAATCCAGTATCGACCTCAATGTTACTTCGATTGCAACGTACCTCCCCACTTCTACCGAGCACGATCAAGCCGCGTTTACCGGAATTACACCTCGACTCGCAGCGCCGCCAATTTCGTCTCCTGGTCAAGAGTCCACGCTTCGCGCCCAACAAGCAGAGCAACAAGCCAAGGACGCAATGGAGCGAAATATCGTTTGGGCTGTCGAAGGCAGCGTCGAGCCCGATCGCGACGCGGAAGGCGAGGATGATCCCGAATACCTTCAGCGACCTAATGGGACTTACCAGAAAACTGAGTTTAATTCATCCGCTTTATTGGTGATCCGGCCCATCGGGACGAGAGATGATGCGGGTGATATTCAGCTTTTCAAAGAGCCTTTAGAGGGAGACGAAGCCCTTTATGGCGGTACCTCAATCACTGTTCCGACTCGCCTTGATGAGATGGTCAGTCATGCAGGATCAAAGTTATGTTCCGCTCTCACTCCCGTCCCAGAATGTAAACACGGAACCAGAAATCGCCTGTGTGGGGGAGACGCAGATAGCGAGCTCTCAAGCGGATGGCGAACAGTCGCGTCCCTCCGACACACCAATGAGGACACTAATCAAGGGGACAAATCGTGACGAATTAAACCCAGATCCCTCACTACCCCAAAGAGCTAGCAACGACATCGACGACATAGGGACTCAAATGTTCCATCATCTGGTTATTGAACACCCCGATCCACGTGAAGACACCCATATGCTAGGTTTGGGTAGTTTTCCATGATTGCTAAGGAAGCACTAAGTTCCTGGCTAGTCCTCGACACTCAAATGAACACCGTCGACGGGACGAATGACCCCATCGAGTCTTTCCAAACAATTGAAACTCGATCGGCCGCAGCCCCAATTATTAACGCTAGGCTCACCGACAACGGGCTTGAATGTGACTGCGGAATAACTGTATGTGAAATGGTTTTGACATCACCGGTCCACTTGAAGCCGAAAATATAGAAAGAGGACGAGTGCTGTTTTTGCGAGGGAGGTTGTGGACGGTGGTATCATGTCTGGTTAGTTTTTTGAATTCGTAAGGTTCTAAACTAACCTCCCCATTTCCAGGTGCATTGGGTATGCTAACGACTTGTTATCAAAACGACGTCATTAACATTGTTCAGCTATCATTCAACAAAGGATGCAAGAATTCCAACAATCTATCTTTGTTTCGACTGTCGAGTCAGAGCGGATCCGTCTTGGGATTTAATCAAGACCACGCTCTACCCAAGCATGATTTCAAACTATCGAGAACTAGCTCTTTTCCGGTGCGTGTCGTAACATCAACCATACGATGATCTGTTTGTATACTTATTTGAACCAGGCGGGCAATCAAAACAGCACAAACCAAGAAACCTATGACTGCAACCGAATTTTCAAAAGCACTTGGTATGTATCATCATCGAATATGTACAATCTCTAATTTCAAAATAGGGGGTGACAGCGCTCTCGCTCGCCGAGTGTTCAAGCGTCTGGAGGTTGAAGGTACCCATCCTCACGAAAAACAATTCAGATGAACAACTTTTTTCATCGAAGATCCAGGTTTCATCCATGAACAAGTTACTTCAATAAACGAGTTAGGTTTTGCCGAGACCAGCACCCGAAAAGGAAAGGGGAAGGGGAAACAGGTCAAGCAACACAAACACGTTCTCAAACAAAAATACCTCTTCGACAAATCGATTTTGTCAACATCCAAATATCACAACTATTTTAACCCCGACCCTCACACGGAAAGGGTGCTCATCGGGATTGCGGAGCTGGTATCGTCGCTCATCCAATGTAGGAATATGGGACTGACGAGGGAGCTTTAGGAAGCCAGCATCAAAGGTCGTCAGGGCAGGGCGAGTAGCCAACAACTTTCTGCTGGACAATACATGGAGGTTGAGTCGCAAACTCAAAACGAAACCCAAATTCTCGGCTCATCTGAAGAACTCGTGAAACGTCCAAGGCCGGACGATGCTGGCTCCCAAAAAGACAAGCCCCAGAAGAGGATCAAAGTGTCGGTAGCTGCGGCTGTCGACCTCGCAGAGTAAACCTTCTGGGTCACCATCTTTGCCATTTTCTTTGTGGATGGAGGGGAAGTCGAAACCAAACCTTACGTAAATATGATAGGTTAAGAACCTGCCCATAAATCACGTTGGCGAATAGCCACTGCGGCCTTAAACCTGAGTGAGTGCACCCAACGTCTGTCATACAGATGCGACCCGATGAGCAGCAATATTCTCGACACTCAACGTTTAACCTACATTCAGACGAAACTCATTTTGGGGAAGAACTAGGTCGTGCGCTATGAATTCTGTGTTCCGAAGATCGAATTAGAGAACCTGGGGTAGAAGTAGGGGTTAGATCTGCATAAGGGGGGCTTGGTGTCGTATCAACAACCCATTGGAGTCAAAATTCAAATCGGGTGATTCGCAGGTCCACACAAGCCCCGATTACATGCCAAGGGAATCACACTTTGTATTCGAGTATGCAGTTGTTAAGAGCCTCTTCAACTCGAAAGCTGCCACTTATGGATCGTGGAGCTCCCGTGAAATTCTCATGTGGAGGGGTGGTTGGGGCCAGCTTGGAGCATCACGAAATTCAAAAGGAGTGAATAGTATTTGGAATGTCCGGAAGGTCTTCGTCAATATGCTTCTGAGAGCCCTGGCCCACTTCGATGAATCGATGAATTTCAAAGGAACTTGAATCCTGAGGCCTGAGGTTGAGCGGGTGAAGCCGGAAGGCCGGCCCTAAAGCAAGAACCATCCATATAATCACGCCTGCGATGGTGAGGACTTTTTTCTTCATCCCCTCATGGCGTTATACTTGTCAGGCATGCATTTACTTGTCGATAAAGAGCGTCACGAGGTCCTCGCAGGAGATGAATTAATGGTGCAAGGCATAGACTACACCCCCGTATCTCCCTTCTGTTGATCTATAAACGGCAGTTGGGCTCGTTTGTGGGGTGCACATCAAAATATCTTTTGTTATCAATCAGTCCCAGCCGTGCCTCGTTAGAAATTCGCATGCATAAGTACCTGGTATGGATTTGGGCATAGCCCGAGGGGTAACGTTCAATTTTGGCTTGCTGCGAATCCCGAAATATGTTTGGAACCCCATTTCTAACCCTTTCCAACTCCGGAAGTAGACTACGCTTGCGTGTTACAACTTACCTCCATCCTTGACCATCCTCGATCCCCTCCAATCTCTCAACAGCAATAAATGCTTTACAAACTTTCAGCCACCTTGGCAGCTCATACTTCCGATGTCTGTCCTACTTTTCCTCTGGACGAAGACATCTAATCGCAGTTCCAGGTCCGCGCTCTCTCATCACCAACTGACGATCTCATCCTCTCTGCGTCTCGAGACTCGACGGCGATATATTGGAAGAGATCATCTCCAGGTCCAAAATTCGCTCCGGAAACGACCTTCAAAGCAGGGGGTCGCTATGTAAACTCTGTGGCGTACCTTCCTCCAACTTCAGATGCTCCTCAAGGTGTGTAAATTGGAGCCCGATCGTTTTTGCGATGTTTAGAATTTTGAAGGCTACGTCGTTACTGGAGGACAAGATACGGTTATCAACATCTACCCATTGCAATCTGCGAATGACGATCCTGCCTTCTCGCTACTCGGTCACACTGAAAACATCTGCGCACTGGACACTTCCCCTGGCGGTTCGATTATATCAGGATCTTGGGACAGGTAGATCTTCGTCTATGTGTTAGTATCGCGTGTTCTTAATAATCCGGATTGACAGAACAGCCAAAGTTTGGAAGAATTTTCAACTGGCTTTCGACCTCAAGGGACATCAGCAGTCTGTTTGGGCTGTCCTTGCTGTCGACGACGAACGAAGCCTTACAGGTGTGTAATACATCTTCTTGCAACTTGTTGTTGACTCAGTGGTGCTAGGTTCTGCGGATAAGACGATCAAATTCTGGCAACAAAACAAAGTTCTGGCCACCTACACTGGTCACACTGATGCCGTTCGGGGCTTGGCTTTGGTTCCGGACCTCGGCTTTGCCTCGTGCTCTAATGACAGGTCCGTTTTTCCTCGTAAAACTTCCACTTATCCATACTGAACAGCAAAAAGCGAGGTCCGAGTGTGGACGCTTCACGGAGATGCCCTATATACACTATCCGGTCACACATCCTTTGTCTACAGCGTCAGCGTCCTTCCCAATGGTGACATAGTTTCGGGGGGTGAAGATCGCAGTGTTCGCGTCTGGAAAGGTGAGGTATCTGGTCAGTCTATCGTGGTTTTCAAACTGACAAGGTATCAAGATGGCGAGTGCTCGCAAGTCATCGTTCACCCTGCGATTTCGGTGTGGGCCGTCTCTGCCCTGCCAAATGGTGACATCGTCAGTGGATGTAGCGATGGAATTGTTCGCGTCTTCAGTGCTTCTGAAGACAGGTGGGCTTCTCGTGAGGACATCCAAGAGTATGAGCAAAAGGTTGCGAGTCAAGCACTGCCAACACAACAAATCGGGGACGTGAAAAAAAGCGATCTCCCTGGACCTGAGGCCCTCTTCTCACCAGGTGGGGCGTCATCACTCGCTCGTAGATGGCATGATTGACACAGTTTACAGGGAAAAAACCGGGCGAGGTGAAGATGATAAAAAATAATGGGATTGTTGAAGCTCACCAAGTATGTGTTACAATTCCAGAAGAATATCATATCTGCTAACAATCCATCTAGTGGGACAACAGCAGCGGTCTGTGGCAGAAGATTGGAGATGTTGTGGACGCTGTCGGACAAGGCCGAAGACAGCTGTATGAAGGCAAAGAATACGACTACGTTTTTGACGTCGACATCCAGGACGGTGTACCCCCCCTAAAATTACCATACAACGTGACAGGTGTGTGTACACTCGAGGTCGCCCTTCTGTGTATTCATCGTCACAGAAAATCCGTTTGGCGCTGCGCAAAGATTTTTGGAAAGGAATGAGCTACCGTTGACCTATGTTGACGAGGTTGTGCGATTTATTGAAAAGAATACTGCCGGAGTCAACATCGGAACCGGCGGTGAAGAATACTCCGACCCGTATACAGGTACGGGCTGGCAGTTCTCTTGAACATCATGTATTGACCAAAGGATCCCAGGTGCTTCAAGATACCGAAGTAGCCCAAATTCTGCGACTTCTGCCCCCACATCGTCATTTGTGGACCCGTATACTGGAGCTTCACGTTACATTGGGGCCACTCAACCAACACCTTCAGCCGGAGCTGGAGCGCAATATATGGATCCTTTCACCGGTGCTTCGCGATATTCTGGAGCAGCTCAAGCAAGTACGCCTTCAGTCACTAAAGTCTTACCTGTGGTGAGTGCAGTATCGCTGCGACGCGGTTGTCTCACCAACGAGTTTCTCCCAGCCTCAACCCATTGCGTTCAAACAAGCCAATGTAACCGCTATGCAAGCAAAGTTGCACCAGCTTGATGAAGCCCTTCGTAGTGAAATCGCACGTGTAACCCCCTTTATCGACGTGCCAGTCTAATGGGTTTCTAGTCAACGTCTTCGCTAGCCATGTACCCCGCCGAGATTACGGCAGTTGACGAGGTTTTTGTATACCTTTCGGGTGTGACTGCATCCCCCCCACGCCGACCAACGTCGAATCTGACAGCTTCACACGTGGAGGCGGTTATCCAAATCCTTGACCGCTGGCCGTCCTCTCAGCTATTTCCAGGTGCGCCATAAGCACGGTTTGATTGGGACGGTTTCTTGATGTGTTATCTATCTAGTCATCGACCTCAGCCGGCTTCTGGCTGGTTTCTCTCCAGAGTCCTTAGTTGACCCTTCGTTGAAAAGCCGATTTTTTGAAGCATTGTTCAAAGCAGCGGAGTGGGGTCTGTCCTGGAGCCTTCCGCTTTCCAAGCCCAGGGAGACCAATGTATTGTTGCTATTGAGGACGTTCGCAAACGTTTTCCAAGGGGGCGTTTCCCTTACAGGGCAAGCCAGTCCCTGGGTCGGGCAGGTAAGTTGATCAAAGTGTTGATTGAAACTATCGACTTCTGCTCCAATCTAGGTCTTGGAAGCGTTTGGACAGATTCCATACAGCTCTTTAACAAAAGCGCATCGCGTGGCGTTCGCCACTGTCCTTTTCAAGTGAGCATTCTCTCGCTGCATGGTCAAGAGCTAAGCTCACTTCCCACTGGATCAGCATCTCATGCGTCTCTTTTCGTTCCCCTCTGCCGGTCTCGCTTCGGGATAATGTGCTAGCATTGATACTAAAGGTTCGTGCATTTACCCAGAGTTTCATCTTTGAAGGTCAACGAGGTGGTGTTAGATCCTCGAGTCCGAATCCATGGACTCGGAAGTTGTGTATCGTGCAGAAGTTGCGCTGGGTAACATCGTGCGTCTGTTTTCACTGTCAGTGTGCGCCAATTCAACTGTCTATCAGATTCACGCAACGAACTCCGCGGGTTTCTCGGTAAACGCCGCGATGTCAGGCGAGATCGTGCAGTGCATTCGTGCACTGCCCCTGGCTTTCCCAGAGGACCGCGTGAAGACTGTGACATCTGAGATTAACGCCTTACTTTGATTGCTGAACTCGGTTTTGGTGTATACTTAGATGGACCTCTGTGGGTAGAGATGTGACCGCAATTTTTTGGGGTGAGGTTTGGCAGGATAGTTTCTGTGATAGTGGACAGACCTCCTTGTGTCTTTTCGTTGGTAGATATCACCAATGTGAAAGTTGTCTTAATGGTGTTACTACGGAGATGCTTTGTGAACACAAAAAGGCCTGGCGGCGCTTAATCGCCTTGGTTCGTGACCCTGCTCTTTGTCGCGTGTCAGCAACACGATTCTTTTCGCCTTGATCTCATTGAACATGACCATCATCGGTCGAATTTTTCTGGTGCGACACGGGGAAACAAATGAGAACAAAATG
>CEMH01203350.1:0-17395 GCA_001179725.1 Macrocystidia cucumis | reverse complement strand
TGAAACTCGTATCCGAGAGCAGCCACTGAAATTCGGCAAGTTGCTTCTTCTCATCACAAGACGAGGACGTGTCGTCAGGTGTGGCGCCTAACTTGTAAAGCCAGTCGGCATCTTTCTTGGCCTTAGACCTCGGCTGCCTGTGGTCACGGTTACTAACAACACAATGTCAACCTCGGGCATAGACTCACCCCTGCAGTATACTGTTTGCAGTCTTATGCCGCTCGCGGGCAGCTACCAAAGGAGGTAGATCGGCGGGAGGCTTTCTTGTAAAGGTGTTCTTGTCAATCTTTGTCGTAGGTTTAGGCGTATAATCCATATCGACGTCTCCAACCACTGTCGACTCAATCCGGCTGGAAAAGGTTGCAGGTATATCTTCATCAGTTGTTATGTCCCCTGAAGGCTTTGGCGGTTTTCTTTTCGAAGCGGCTGCCGTCCGTTTACGCTTCACCGACGTGCCGCTCATGGCGTCTGTGTCAGTTGAAGAATCCGAGCAGAGGTTTACGTCGACCTTGGAGCTTGATTTCTTCGGTGGTATTCGTTTCCCGCTTGTTGACTTTGCCGTCGTCCTAGCGCTCCGCCTCGGAGCATCAGACTCCTCCGTGGCAGGATCAGTTTCGACATCTACGAGCGGCGCAGGTGACGGTCGCTTGACAGGGGCGGGCTTATCTTCGTTCGTTGCTATGCTTGCTGAACTCAAGGCTGGGCCGATCCTTCGAGGTTTAGGTCGTGGCGCTTGCGGTAGTGGTTGTTCAACCACCACCACTTCCTCTATCGCTCTTTCTTTCCCCTTTCTCGTCCGCCTCGCTTTCGGCTGACTAGAAATCCTCTCTTGATCCATCTCGCCCATGCGTTGCTCTTCCTGCCTCTCTTCAACTTCCAATTCCTTCCTCCTCTTTCTTGCACGTTCCATGACGATCATATCTGCCACGCCCATACCATCACCCTGAGTTCCTGTCGCCTTATCCCCTCTCCAGCCCTTCCGATGTGCATTGGTGCCAGCGGCGACCCCGCCCATATCCACTTCATCCTCAGGGAACATGGCCACACCATAACTTGAACTGTCCCTGAGGATCTTCCGAGCCATTATTTCTCCGCTCTGTCCGTAAAGGTTTTTGTCCTCCATTATCAAAC
This sequence comes from Macrocystidia cucumis, assembly GCA_001179725.1. Classification (NCBI taxonomy): domain Eukaryota; kingdom Fungi; phylum Basidiomycota; class Agaricomycetes; order Agaricales; family Macrocystidiaceae; genus Macrocystidia; species Macrocystidia cucumis. The sequence continues at coordinate 16,264 of CEMH01203350.1, read as the reverse complement.
GAACAGCCACTTCAGGCACCAAAACCCGTTGAAGAAAGACATTCGCCGTCAACGGAGCGATTGGGGCGGAGCTGAGCGACGTTGGTGGAAAAAGGTCGTAGAGTGTCTGATGAATTATCACAGAGCCAAGCTCTCCATAACTAGAATATCAAAACCATCAGTGACCATTCCTCATAAAAAGTGAGTATCGAATAGGGTGAACGCACTATCCCGTCTGAGTCTTTTCAAAATTCTCAAACTGTCCTCGAACACCCACAGCCACGTTCGACCCTTTTTTCTTCACTTCCCCTACAACCTCTCTCCAAAACATGTTGCGCGCCTTGGGACCTGAAAGGCCGAGATCGTCGACATCTGCATCTGAGTCCAATTCGAATTCCAACTCTGGATCATCGATGAGGGCCTGCAAGTCGTCCTTCATGTCCTCAATGCGCTGACCAACAGCAGCCCAGTCTATCGTTTTCGGCCACCCTTTGCGCTCCGCCCGTGGAAGCGTCTCACTCTCGAACCGATGTCGTTGACAAACGCCGATAAAGATGGCCAATGGTGCTTTGCGACCCAAGGGATTAGAAGGCCGGGGGTCGCGACTCGACTTCTTGTGCGTGGTGGCGAGAAGACGGGTGAGGAGTGGTGTTGGGGGAACCGGTAGTTTGACGTCGCAATAAGGACAGAGCGTTCTTGGGTCAACATCAGGTGATAAAGTTACTACAATGATCGTATTTCAGGACCGTAACATTTTTTCCGAAGAATGACGAGTCACTCACTAGTGTCCTCTTCCTCGTATTCATCCAAACTAGAGTCATGGGCAATCAGAAAAAAGTTATTCAACACCTTGACAAGGCTCACAATTCATTCCCAGATTTGCGTTTCTTCCGCCCGGCACTACTCAAATCCCCTCTTTGTGGAGTTCGTTCTGTCGGGTAGGATGAACTTGGCGCGGGAGGAGACCAAGGAATGGAGCCGATACTGTTGAGCATTTGAGTGCTCATCGGGAAGGGCTTCGGAGCCACTTGAGAATCGCTGGAATCATCTCCAGAGCTGATGATTCGAGCCCCTTCAGCCCGACTTTTGCGCGTTGGATTCCTCCGCTGTCGCTGTTCCGGAGAGACGGAACGTCGTTTTGAAGATGGTTTGCGGGTTGTGGCTTTTGGTGTGTCCAGTGAAGGGAAGGGCTGCACAGTTCTTACGGGGCAGTGAGTGGAAGCGAGGGGGGAAAGTGATGGAAAGGGCGCTGCGAGAGTCGGTGACGGTTTGGTTGATACCACATTTTTTGGTTTCTTGACTGTGTTTCGATGAGACGTATCTTTGTCCGAGGCCAAGGTGGTTTGTTGTTTGGAGACGCGGCTCGCTGTCCCGGAAGCTTTGGGAGGAGGTGTTGTTTTTTCCTCCGTTGCCGGATCAAAGGTCATCGGAAAAGGTTTCGGTTTCGTTGGAGATACCAGCATTGTGGTGGTGGAACGTGGAATCGGGCGCGGTTTGGGACGTGGTCGAGTGGGGTTTTCAAGACCGATGACAGATTCGGTGGGTGCATGATTGACGGGTTTTGAGGTTGCGACACGCCTGTTGGGGCTCTTGGCCTGGAGTGGACGCGGTGCTGGCGTCTGACCCTCCCAACCATCGTCGCCGATTGGGGAAAGACGACCGGAGGAGGGATCGGCAGAGCTCCCCACTTTCTTTGGTACAAGAAACGATTGAGAAACGCTCGTTCCTGGTTCCAGACCGCCGCCTCCTGTCTTCTTTGTTTTCTTGAACTTTAATGAAGCCAAAGATGACCGTCCCTTGGTTGGATCAAATTTTGGATGGAATTGGTGGACCCGACCATTGTTGTCCACGTAACCGTTCTTTGAAGGGGACAGTACCGGCTCGATTGCATCAGAGGCGGGGTCAAATTTGGAAGCAACATCCATTTCGTCACTGCTGGAACCTGATGCTCTGGCTTCATTGCGCTCCCTCGTATTCTGACCTCGGTTTTCGCGTTTATGACGCGTAGCTTTTGGAGTACGAGGTTGAGAAGTGAAACTTGATCCAAGGTCCTCGAAGGCTCTGCCTACAATCGCTGTAGGCGCTGGAGTTGAACGCTTCACTCGCAGTGAAGCATCAGAATGAAACGAAGTGCCTGAATTTTTCATATGTGAAACCATTACCTCCATCTTCGTGTAGGCGTCGAGCGAATTGATTATAAAAGTAGCATAAGAGGGGAAGGCCACAGATAAAGTGTTGTCCACGGTCGTCGTCGTCGTTGCTCGGTAAAAGGGGTAGAATCTGAATTGGCCACAGCGTAAATTGCACTGCACGTGACCGCGGCTCAGGAGGCCCGCAACTCATTCATGGGCCTCACCAAGACTGATGAGGTCTCGTTATAAACGCGAAAATGTCTTTGTTATACAGTCCCAATCTGATCCGACCATTCAAATAGTTTCTTGTGGGAGGACTACGAGTTTCTGCCCAGAAACGAGATTCTTTTCAAGTTTCTCCAACCCTTCCACGACACCTGACAGCCCTCCTGGAACAACTTCAAATCGATTCGGCTATAATGACGCGTCATTCAGAATTTGTGACGTAGATCCGAAGCGGGGGAAACCCACCTTGATATCTCCATCCGCTAGAAGTTTAGTCAAATTGCTATATACGCTGACGCCGAGTTGTCTGGTATCAGGGAAGGTGAAAACCCCATACACAAGAACATTCTCCTTATCAGGGACCGTCTTGAGCTCCGTTCCAAGGACAGACACCATCTTTCCCCCGCTTGTGAGGAGGTCGTATCCCGTCTGGTTCGTTTCCTTGAAGGAGACGGTATCGTACACGACCCGAATGGGGTCCGTTGTGATCTTTGCCACTTCAGCGGACAGTTGGCTGAGTGGGATGTTTCTGTCAATGATGTGTGTAGCACCCAATCCTTTAAGGAAGGAAGAGTGCTTTTGAGACGCCGTGGTGATGATAGGAGAGAACCCGGAAAGCCGTCCGAGTTGAATTACTGAGCGTATATCAGAGTTGATTTTTAATTAAAGCTCAAGATATGCTTACCGTACTGTCCAACAGAGGTTGAACCCGCAATGACGACAAGGGGCTGACCAATGTATTTACCCCTTCCTGATGATTCGAATGGAGAGACCAAGCCGATCCCCTGTGGACTTGCATTGTAGAGGCCAACGGCTGCAGCTCCAAGAGCGACTGGGATTGTTGCAGCTGCCTCAAAAGTGGTATTATCCGGGATCTAGATAAGCGACGTTAGACCCAGCAACGCTGGTCGCGTGAAAGCAAGCTCACCTTTGCGGTTATCTCCGCTTTGGCCAGGTTATACTGTTGATATCCCGCGAAGTCGTTGGTCCATTCACCTTGGTAAAAGCTGTTGCGACCGCACTGTTGATTTTAAGAATCATAACGTTGATTAAATTGCACTAACACTCGGTCCCCTCTTGAAAATCCAACGACGCCTTCACCGATGTCCTCAACAACACCAGCGATATCGGTGCCTAATATTGCGGGATATTTCTCGACGAAAATGCCGTATTTTTGGATCTTCCAATCAACTTGGTTCAGGCCCACGGCCTCGATTTTGATGAGCAGCTCGCCTGCTGCAGGGCGAGGGACGGTTCTGGTAGCAAGCACGAGCTTGCCGAACTTGGAGTCGAGTTGAAGGCCTTTCTGTTGCGCAGGAGACATGGCAAGGGAATGTTGGATGTAGCGACTGAACTCGTAGATCCACCGGTTTTATACAAATTCTGAAGAAGATCTGCTGCCAGTGTATCTTACACTAGCGTTTCGTGATTAGCCACCGATGCACCGGTTGAATGGGAGTTCACCCACGCAAAAATGACGAATTCACCCCCTGAGTAGTCAACATCAGGCTCTGCCATATTAACTTTCGATAGCCTGTCGGCGGGGGAAGTACCTCTTCAGCAAGATTGGACTCTGTCATATTGACTTCGGCAGTCTGATGGGAGAGCAACTTTTCAGCAACATCAGACTCTGTCATATTGGCTGTGGATAGTGTGGATTTTGGGGCCAAGCCTCACCCTCACCGAGCGGCTTCACGGGAGTATATGTTCCTCACGAAATCATCGACCTGCACTGACGCGTCAGTCCTCCCCTTTGCCGAACTCTCGGAAACAGCCACAGATGAGGGTACGTACAAGTCCGTTTCCAAAACCGGTTAGATTTTCTGATAGGTGTTCCAAACTCGCGATGATGGAAGCATCGAACCAAGTTCATCTTACCCCAGCTTTTTGAGTCATGATGGCTTCCACTTTGACGCACATTACAAAAATCCATCTGGAAAACGGAACCAACCAAAGAAGTAGACTTCCGCAAACCTGCGCGATTCATTCTTCATTGCGGCTTCGTCGATAAGCTCTAGACACGAGCACAAGCTAGACAGGGGTATCGAAGCCATTGTTGAACGTTCAACGCTCAAGGTTCGAGAGCACATTTGATGATCCTCCTGGCGTGACGTCAACGAAGGCACCATCTCTGAAGGGTGTATCGTTCGAGGTTACCGAACACCAATGACGCGTTTGACTGAACACCTTGAGCAACAATTGCGCAACTGCTCGTCATTTGAACAACCTGCCCCTAAATTTCGAAGATATGCGGATCAGGCAGCCTCCTGGGGATGAACTACCAACTTTTGCCCAGAGATGAGACCCTTTTCTAACATTCCCAGACCATCTACGATGCCAGAGAGTCCTCCAGGCACAACCCGAACCCGATTCGGCTGAGCAGTCCGGAACTCAGTGGCGGACGACGTCGCAAGGATTAGAAACTCACTTTGATGACTCCGTCCACCAGTAGTTTAGTCAAATTGCTATATAATTGGACGCCAAGCGGCTTTGTCTCTGGAAGGGTGAATATCCCAAACACTTGAATATTTTCTTTGTCTGGTACGGTTTGAAGTTCCGTGGGAAGCACAGACACCATCTTGCCCCCACTTGCGAGGAGGTCGTATCCGGCTTGATTCGTCTCGGACGAGGAGACAGCGTCGTACAAAACCCGAATCGGAACTGATGTAATCTTGGCAACTTCAGTCGACAATTGACTCAGTGGTAAATGCCGGTCAATGATGTGAGTGGCCCCGAGTCCTTGCAGGAAGGATGAATGTTTGAGAGAGGCGGTAGTGATGATTGGCGAGAAACCAGACAGTCTTCCAAGTTGGATAACTGAAGCACGTAAGTGGCAATGATCAACAAGGACCAGAGGCAGGCTCACCATATTGACCGACAGAGGTCGCGCCTCCCAGCACGACGAGCGGTTGACCAGCATATTTTTTGCTCCCAGAAGGTTCAAAAGGGGATACCAAACCGATGCCCTTGGGTTTTGCGGTATACATGCCAACAGATGCGGCTGCGATTGTCACTGGAATAGATGCTGCTTCATCGAACGAAACATTGTTTGGAATCTAATGGGAGTGCCCATAAGCCGAAAGAAGTCACCGCAACGCTCCTCCACACCTTTGCAGTGATTTCGGCTCGGGCCAAAACATATTGCTGATATCCCGCGTAATCATCCTTCCAATCGCCCTGGAAAACGCTATTACGCAGTTGTTTGTCAGCCTGACGAGTGGTTGAGTCAAAAATCTCACGTACACCCGATCCCCTTTAGTAAATCCGTCAACACCTTTGCCGACCTCCTCAACGACTCCAGCAATGTCAGAACCTAATACCGCGGGGTATTTCTCGACGAAAAGCCCAGTTTTTTGAATCTTCCAGTCAACTGGGTTTAACCCAGCGGCCTCGATTTTCACCAACAACTCGCCAGCTCCGGGGTGGGGAACACGTTTTGTCGCAAGCACGAACTTGCCACCCATAGACTCGAGATAAATCACTTTCTGTTCCGCAGGCAACATGGTAGGTGGAATTTGTGGGAAGTCAAAGTTGGCAGGCGGTCTGTGTTTTCTATCGTTCTGGAGATTCGATCGAGGTCGAGACAATGGGTTTCACTGGCATCCTCAGTCAGCGGGATTCACAACTTGATTGTTTCGAGCGAAAAGGGGAATGCTATTGGGCGCTTTCTGAAATGCTCTGACACGACGCGCTGAGTGAGATTTTGCAAGACGATGAGAACGAATGGTGGTGTAATTGGAGCCCGCTTGTTATGTAGCAACCTTGGAATTATGCTCCTCCGAGGGAAGATTGCGAGATTTTGCACCGTAACAGGTTGCTTGACCTAGGCTTCCTATATGGCTTGCATTTATGCGTGGACAGGTTCTGAATTTTCGAGGTTGCGACTGGAGGACTCATGTTTACTGTTAAAAAACGGTTGAAGGACGAAAACCAGGCACAGGGTCCCACCAGGAGCATGTGACTATTTCATAGGGGTTGCGACCCTTGGCTGGGGAACTGCAGTTGAAGCATCAACGTCCTCTACTTTCTCAAATAATTACGGAGAAAGAACAGTTTCTTGGGGGTGAACAACCAACTTCTGCCCAGAAACCAGATTCTGTTCCATTTTCGCCAATCCATCTACCACACCCGCCAATCCTCCTGGCACAACTTCAACTCGATTTGGCTGTGGCGAAATTCTCAGCACTCCTTCCAAAGTCAGGTTGGAGAAATAGAAATCACCTTGATATGTCCGTTGGCCAGCAATTCGGTCAAATTGCTGTAAACGCTGATGCCGAGCGGCTTGGTTTCTGGGAGCGTGAATACACCAAACACTCGGACGTTCTCTTTGTCCGGAACAGTGTTGAGATCCGTGGTAAGCACAGATGCCATCTTACCCCCAGCCACAAGAAGATCGTAACCCGCTTGATTTGTCTCCGACGAGGAGATGGCATCGAACAAGACCCGAATAGGGAGCGATGTGATCTTGGCCACTTCAGCTCCCAATTGGTTCAACGGAGCGTGCCTATCGATGATGTGGGTGGCGCCCAGATCTTTCAAGAGGGAAGCATGTTTAAGGGAGGCCGTCGTAATGATCGGCGAGAACCCAGACAACTTTCCGAGTTGAAGAGCTAACACGCGTTCACATCAGAGTTAGGCACCACCGAACGTAGCAGTACTAACCAACTTGACCAACGGAGCTTGCGCCCCCCAAGACGACCAGGGGTTGACCGTCGTATCGTTGTCTTCCGGAACTGGAAGGCTCAAAAGGGGGCGTCAAGCCAATACCCTTGGGACTTGCAGCATACAGGCCAACGGCGGCTGCGGCGATCGCAACTGGGATGGATGCGGCTTCGTCGTATGAAATGTTATCCGGGATCTGCATGACACGAGATGAGAATGGGTGGCCATACCTGTTAAATTACGCTCACCTTTGCTGTGGTTTCAGCTTTCGCCAAGGCATATTGCTGATAACTCGCAGAGTTATAGTTGTCCCCCCATTCTGTCTGGAAAGCACTATCACGAGATCGGGGGTGTCAGCGTCACGAAACCGCACAATACAGCATCACGTACACCCGATCGCCTTTCGCAAATCCAACGACACTCTCTCCCACCTCCTCAACAACACCAGCAATATCGGAACCCAGTATGATGGGGTAATTATCGACGTAAATGCCATATTTTTGAATCTTCCAGTCGACTGGGTTCAGCCCAGAGGCCTCGATTTTGACCAGGAGCTGGCCAACCCCGGGGCTGGGGACGGGCTTCTTTACAAGTACGAACTTGCCAAACTTTGAGTCGAGTTGAAGCGATATCTGTTCTGTGGGAGACATAATAGATGTGTTCAAGGGGGTGCAGCCTACCCTGCGGTCCAATTTGTGTCTTTATACGTGTGACGCTGCTTATTCACGAACCGATATTGTTTGTCAGACAGACAACCTCGAGGACAGGTGTTTTGATGCCCAGTCAGGGGGCACGCGATCGCGTGAGCGCTCAGTCACTACGATGACGAAACATTGTCACTGGAAAAGGGGGGAAATAAATGGACAAGATCGGGGGTAATTCCAATTTACCCACACGGGCAAATCCATTCCTTTCACAATTTGGCCTCCCAATTGTACGCGATGGTTTTCGGCCAGTGAATGTTTTTGATTTCAAGTTCTTGCGTTTTAAACGGTTTCTTGAGGGTGAACTACTAATTTGACTCCAGAGACAAGATCATTTTCCAGCCTCCTCAATCCTTCCACCACACCTGACAACCCTCCAGGCAACACTTCAACTCGATTTGGCTATGGGATACTCAGTGCCAAATCATCTAACTGGGAGAGCCCAACTTACCTTGATACTTCCGTCCGCTAGCAACTCGGTCATTTTGCTGAATATGCTGACACCAAGCGCCTTTGTCTCTGGATACATGAAGCCGCCATACACACGGACGTTCTCTTTGTCGGGAACCGTTTTGATTTCAGGGGAAAGAACGGAGACCATCTTTCCCCCACTTGCAAGGAGATCATAACCTGCCTGATTTGTATCTTGCAAGGAGATGGCGTCGTATACGACCTGAATCGAGTCCGACGTAATTTTGCCAACCTCAGTCGGCAGTTGGCTCAGAGATATGTGTCTGTCAATGATGTGGGTGGCGCCCAATTCTTTTAAGAATGAAGAGTGCTTTAGAGAAGCTGTCGTGATGATGGGCGAGAACCCAGAAAGTCTCCCAAGTTGAAGAGCTGGCAGAAATTCAGATCAGCGTTGATCACCACCGAGGACATGCACACTTACCCAACTGACCAACAGAGCTCGCGCCTCCTAACACGACAAGAGGTTGACCAGCGTATTTATTTCTCCCCGAAGGATCGAAAGGGGACGTTAAACCGATACCCTTGGGACTTGCAGTGTAGAAACCTATTGCTGCTGCCGCGAGAGCGGCTGCAATAGATGCAGCTTCACCAGTCGTGACATTACTTGGTACCTATAAGAAACGGTATGAGGACTAGCAATGGCGATCGCAAGATCGCAATCACCTTTGCGCAGAGATCAGCTTTCGTCAGGGCATACTGTTGATACCCTGCAAAGCCATCCCGCCAGATACCTTGGTAGAACCTAGGAAAAAGGCGAGTGTTAGCTCCACGGACGGTTGACGGTGGCCTATGGGTCTTACACTCGATCTCCTTTTGAGAATCCATCAACTCCTTCACCGACCTCCTCAATAATGCCAGCGAAGTCAGAGCCTAACACGGCGGGGTACTTCTCGATAAAAATCCCATGTTTTTGAATCTTCCAGTCGACTGGGTTTAGCGCAGCGGCTTCGACCTTCACCAATAGGTCTCCAGCCCCAGGGCGGGGGACCGGCCCCGTCGCCAGGACGAAATTTCCAAACTTTGAGTCGAGATGCAACACTTTTTGTTCTGTACGAGACATAATGGACGCGTAGGAATTGGATAAAGCGAACCATGCTCACTGATCTCTCTTTATACCTCGATGTCCAATCGCCGCACTGTTGAAATTGGCGACATTCCACCACGACGCGTTGTGCCTGTTTCGGTTAAGTCATGCACACTCAGCAAGTTTACAAGAACATCCGGGCGAGGTAGATCACCACGGAATGGTCACGGAAAAGGGACGGTGAATGTGCGAGCGCTATGGGAACTTCGATTACGAATACGATTCAACACACCAGCTGTCAGCAAGAGGATCATCTTCCGGAAGCCCCCCATCTGTGGGGCCTGATCGTTGCTTGAGGGATGTCCTGGTGATACCACTGATAACCACAGGCCACGCGTACGCATGGCACACCCAGCCGAGTTCAAGATATCTGACGCTGCGGGTCCCGGTTTTCTGGGTTCTCACTTGCATATGCTGACTTTGAAATGTAGAAAATCGAAGCTGAGCTCGTCTAAATCAGTAATCTCTGCATTTTGGTCATATAAACCCACTTTCTGGCCTGCTGCTCGAATCAAGCATTCAATGATTCAGCATGACAGAAGTAAGATGCGAACAGCAACGGGCTACGAAGCGGGTATCTCCCATCCATGTAGGGCTTCTCCTTTCGAGTTCTCTACTTTTAAGAAAAACTCTGGGCTTAAATAACCAGCCGAGTCGCCTTCAGTGAGAACCACGCCGTTATCCGAAAGGAAGAATTTGATCCCTGCTTCGAGGGCTTTTTGTACGTCGATATAGATGAAGACTGCGGATGAGTGTCTCATTCCTGCACAGTGCTTCTGGCTCAGCGGCGTGAGTGTGTGAGATCCTGAGAGACTGACCGCTGATGATGCCATCTCCTGGAACCCCTTGAGCAAGGTGTATATGATTTCTYGTCATCTTGGACAGACCACGATGTTGCGAAACTGTGGAACTGAGTTTGGACGTCGCCGAGATAGGAAATGTTTCTTTTTCATACCAATGGTAGCCCAAGCCTTATTGTTGGTTCCATGAACGGCAGTTTTGGTCGGGATATCTTCCGGGGACAGAATCGGAGTCAAATCAAGCTTCACATCCTGGAAATAGAAAGCGTGGATGTTAGCCAACCCCACAAAAGGAAGTGGGAAGAAAAAATGGGTACCTTGAGCGAATGCCCTTGAACGGCACGGATGAGCCAAACACCATCAGAGCCTTCCTTGGTAGGATCGGTAGGCTCAAAGACGAGGTTATAACGTTGCTTGGAATCAGCCTTGACAATTTCCTGCAGTGCGTTGAGGTCAAGTGATTGCAGTCTTGGGTTGGCCAACTTTTGGAGGACAAAGAAAATTCAGCAATTTGACGTCAGATCCAAAGGTCCCGCGACAGACATACCAATTCATCCACTTTCACAAAGCCATCCGGGCGCATCGCCAACTTCTCACTCTGCGCACCGTGTCGTAGGATCCAAGATAACGTCTTGGATATCTTGACCGCTTCGGAGTCTTTGGGCAGTCCTCGCAACTTGGCGCTTGGTTTCTGATTCCCGAAGTTCGGCTTTGCGTCGCCTGATTCCTCGCTAGTCTTCTGTTTCGCAGCTTTCTTGTGAGAACAAGATGGGCGAGATGAGCCCTCTTTGGGTTGTGTGGTGGATGTAGATTCCATGATTTTGGAGAATTCTTCAAGAGGTGAGGGAGTCCTAAAGTTTATAAGCACCTTGTGCGGAGTCATATTGACAAAATCACAAACGAGGTACCAATGACTCTTAGAAAGTCCTTTGCGGGGCCTAGTTGTGGCCCTGTCGAGTACGTTGCATGAAATCGAGGATGCGAATGGGGTCGCCACAGTCTGCCATAGCAGCGTGAGAATGAGACCAACTTGAGCATTATTTTGCTTTCATGAACCAGCCGACATCAGAGTCAGACGTCTACGTCAAGGGTCGATGAAAACTTGTTGGGAAAATCCATTCTTAAATACACAGACAATAGTTCTAAAGAGCACACCATTTTCGTTGAACATGGTTATACTGTGGTACACATTGAACTGGCGAAACTTGTATTTGCACCCAATATCATACATATCATAGCTTCAACTTCACTCCCCTTTAGATATGCTCCGCGATCCACTCGTACGTCGCCTTGAAAGCGCCTTCCTTACCGGCCTTGGCTTTCGGATCGGACATGTCTCCACGGACGGCGAACCCATGTGTTAAGCCTTCGAAATGCTCGCGTTTATAGCCTGGGGCGAACTTCCCACCCCCAAGAATCTCATCAGCCACCGCCTGCGACTCCGGAGGGAACTGCTGGTCCGTCGTGCAGGTATTGATCAAGAGTGGCACTTTAGACTCTTTCGCGTATTTCTATCAACACGTTAGATTCCATCACGAACACTATCAGTAAGCTAGCCCCCACCTCCAGGTCAGCGGGAACTTGAAGAAGGGAGGGGTGGGAGACCACCGCAGCGCCGATCAGGCCATCGAAAGCCAGATCGAAAACGTAACGCGCTATCCGTTGTGAAGATCCCACTTCAGTGTCGACTCAAGGGGCATTATTTCCAGGCAGAAATCACCCACCTCCAAAACAGTAACCAGTCGCTGCTATCTTGGTGACTCCTTCCGCAGTTAATGCGGCGAGAATTTTGTCAATAACAGGCCTTGTATGTTCGTTGCCGTGTTTGCCGATCCACGCCATGATATCAAAATCCTGTGATGCATCATCATCCATCTGAGATCCTGTCGAACCGCCTACATGGTGGAGATTAAGAACGTACGCCTGTGGTCATGGCATCCGGGGGGATAGGGTCGCCATTGAGGTAGTCCGGGGCGATGGTCTATTGAGAGGTGTTCTCTTAGGGATCAAGTTTTCGAGACGAAGAGAAAAACGAACTCGGATACCATTCCTAGCGAAATCGTCCGCGAGCAGCTGAACCGCAGAATTACTCAGCATCAGCCGCATCATTTCCAAGTTGAACGATAAGAAAGCATCACCTGCGCGTTGGGTAATTGGGGACCAAACACATCGCTCAGATAGAGCAACACTTTTTCTTTGGAATAGTCCCCCGAAGGAGTGGCGACGTAGCTGTTAACGCCATTGATTACCTGCCATTGCCCTGCGTTGTTGTTCAATTTCATCGTTTGCTCAACAGAAACCTGCTTGACAACTTGCCTGTAGCCTCGCCTTCGTGTGTAACACCTACCGAATTCGCTTAGTTCCACCCTGGTCGAAGAGGAGAAGAGAGAGAGAAGTCTTACCAGAGATACAGTCTTTGCAAAGGCTCATAATCGACAGAGGTGAAGAGGTGATAACTTGAAAGAAAAACGGACATCTGTATCAACGTCGCTTATATATATCTCTCGTTTTCCCAGTGGTGATAAATCAAAACACATGATGGTGCTTCCAGAACTCTTGAGCTGATGCAGGCGTTGAGCGCTCGCACGAAAAGGGACGAAATCAAGAAGATTTGATGATCGCCGGGTCGCCGAGGAAGTCACCTCAAAAATCAAAACCTTTGACGTCACCTTCAAAACCCGTGCACATGTCCACACACACGCACATTCGATCGATTGGTATACACACATCTACGATCAGGAAAACATGAAAAAAACCATCGTCAGGGCCCACGAATATCAACCGTTTCATTCAAAGCTTCTCTGCGATCCATTCGTACGTAGCTTTGAACGCGTCCTCCTTGCCAGCTTTCTCTTTCGGGTTACTCATGTCTCCTCGGACCGCAAACCCGTGGGACAACCCTTCAAAGTACTCTCGTTTATATCCAGGTGCGAACTTTCCGTTTCCGAGCAGTTCATCGGCTTTGGTTTGTGCTTCCGGAGGGAACTGGGTGTCGATCGTGCAGCTGTTGATCAACAGCGGTGCACGGGAACTTTGCGCGTATTTCTGCCATTTGAAGAGGAAAAAGGATGGATTAAGTGAGCACAGAGACGCATACACCCGCACAAACGATGTTGGGTGGAAAGGACTCTCGCTCTTACCTCCAGATCGGCAGGAATTTGGAGAAGAGAAGGGTGAGAGGTTGTGGCGACGTTGATGAGGTTTTCGAAAGCAAGATCGAAAACATATCTCCCTGAGCACACAGCAATGAGCAACGAACGAAACACCGTTTTAAGCAATTCGCTGACCTCCGAAGCAATAGCCTGTCGCAGCGATTTTGGTCACTCCTTCAGCTGCTAACGCGGCAAGAACTTTGTTAATGGGAGGTCGGGTAACTTCGTTGCCGTGCCTGCCGAGCCATGCCATTAAGTCGAAGTCCTGGGAGAGTTATGCGCTCAGCAGATACTGGAGAATGTGAGTGTGAGATCATCCCACAGGTTGTCCCAGGGCATCTGGGGGAATCGGGTCGCCGTTCAAGTAATCCGGGGCGACAGTCTGTGGGGATGTGGGCGTTCAGTTCACAAAGCTTGACCACCAACATCTGGGGCGCGCTCACTCTGATACCGTTCTTGGCAAAATCGTCCGCTAGGAGCTGTTTCAAAGGACGTGAGATGGGATCGATTACTGTTGTGCTGAAAGAAATACAGACCTGTGCATTCACGAATTGGGGACCGAAGACATCCGCCAGGTACAGCAACACTTTATCCTTGGCGTAATCGCCAGTAGGAGTGGCAACATAAGTGTTGATACCGCCGATCGATTTCCACTCCCCTATCGGGGAGCTTCAGTAATGGGAAGAACAAATGATAGGTCACTCATGGAGATCTTACCTTGAGGTTCACCATCATGAGTGACACCTGTTCCAAGCTCACTGTAGGTTTGTGCTTTCATTGGAGACATATGAGCAACTCACCAGAGATACAATCTTTGCAAAGGCTCATTGCGTTATGTGAAGTGGGGAAATACTTGAAGGGAGAGCAATCCTCCTGAGTGAGGGAGATCTTTTAAATAAAGCTGCGTTCTACCGGCCATCAGTAACACACGTCAAGAAGCCGTCCCGAAGAGATTTCAGAGCTTTACACATGGGCTCCTGAGATCGAGGCGCCATAGAGTTGAAATTCAGGAAAAATTCTCCGGGACGCGAACTGGGATGCAAGAAACGGATGAAATATCCAGATTGAGGTGATAAACGATGCAAGGTACAGTACAACAGCAAATGAGAGTGATAGAGGGGTGAGTGCGCACGGTATGATGCCTTCACATGTTGGCCTTCCCGAGAGAAGCGGCCGCGACTCTTCTCCGCTTATTCCCTCGTCTTATCTCTCCAAGGTCATTTTCGATCTCAATGTCCTTGCTTGCAGAGAGCATCGCAAGGCTCTTTCCAAGACCTCCGATAGCCTGACTTTGGTTGGAGTTGCCCTTTGGCCGACGACGCCCGCCTCCGCCCCCTCCGCCACTGCCACCACCGCCGGAGCCTGCGTTTCCTCCATTGGGAATGGTTGTTGACGTGAGAGGTAGTGGGAATGGGGAAGGTAGTTCGTCCACAGAGAAAGAATGTGGATTGAGGAAAGGACCCGTTGTGATGGGTAAACTGCTTATCACGCCGTTCCCAGAAGAGCTTCCATTTCCTGGAGCACCGAGTGGCGTGGGTGGTGGTGAGGTGCCGAGTTTGTTCCGTAGCTTGCGAGTGATATGCGGTCGCGATTGAGAGTCCAAAGCCGCGTCTGGTACATGACATGTCTGATCAACGGATGATAAGGGTAAATCGTAAAAAAAAAACTAACCTCCGACAGTGCCTTCTCCATCCTTCTCTTCCCGTGCTCGTCTCCGCCGTTCTTCGATTCCTTCTAGTAATCGTTCCCGAACCCGGTCTCGGCCTCTTTTCCATTCATCCTCGACGCGTCCGACCTCCTCGTCATAGGCCGTTTGGGCACAATCCATCGCATATTTTTCTTCCGCCTCGAGTTGTGCCAATACCGCAGAACGCTCCAGTGAAATGGGATATAACCTTAAGTTGTACATGGGAACGTCGTCAGGTCGCATAGACAAGCGTGCGGCGGTGTTATGGAGGATGGAAATGGTTTCTGTGAAATGACGCCCACTACAAATGACCAAACAACAGGGCAAGGGTGAGTTGAATTTTTCAACAGAAAGTGGTTGATCCGAACACAAGGAGAGAATCACGCAACTCGTCTCGTCTATCACTCATTTCCTTTCCGAGTTTCCCTGCAATTTCTCTTCGCTTCTTTTCGCGCTTGTTGGGGTCGTCCATGGCCATGGCTTTCAAAGTTAACGATTGAACGCTATAAGCTTCAACGGAATCTAGTAAAGTTACGACATATTTCTCACCATGCATCCTTGAGCTAGGTCCAGCAATAGAGTTGTGGTGATGTTGGTAAGATATGCCCACTTCGGAAATGTCTGCGCCATAGCCGCCTGGCCTCGATTTCTGGTTCGGGGGGAATGGTAGAGGAAACATTCCTTGCTGAGGTGGCATAGTTTTAAGCGGAAGTTTTTTTTGAGAGTTTGTTGGATAATTTACACCGGTTAAAGTGTCAAAGATGGACGGTAAACTGTCAACTTGGAAGTGACCTTTTTAGAGCGACGTTGAGGGGGGGCGGTGGCTGAAGTGGCCTGGGCGATCATTCACGTGACGCTTCATCCTAATCGGGAAGATAGGGGGAGGGAGTGTCTGTGTTGGTGCATTGACCTTCACCAAGTTCTAACCTTGCAAGTTTGGGGTTGGAAAATGGTATTTGAAACGCAATAGCTTCGAGGTCTATTAGCAGACGCAACTACCACAGCCCACTTTCTGACTGGGAGTTTCGTCACTGCGAGAGCCAACTTGTCTATCGCTCGTCTGACATGCCTTCACCCACACAACTGCTTTGTGGCTGTATTCACCTTTAGCTGCTCAAGAACGGATACTCTTGCTTCATATATTATCCCCAGAAGGAAACTCAGGGCGCTCATTTCCCCTTTTTTTTATTATGACTAAGACGATGCCGTTCCGACCAAAGACGCCATCGACGCCTGTCTGTGGGATATTAATCGTATAATTTTCCTCGTGAGTATATATTATCGCGCCTTTTGAATTCGGCATCGCAGTTCACATGCATGAAAAAACCATCTGGCCTTTGGAATGACCTCGCACACCTTTCGTCTCAC
>CEMH01203337.1:0-19210 GCA_001179725.1 Macrocystidia cucumis | reverse complement strand
TGATGAGCTCGTGCTGCCAAGTTACGGTGTTGAGAAACACGTTCAGCACCCCCCATCAATAAAACGGCAGTCCTTGGGTGTGCACCTCCCGAACCAAGTGGATTGGATTTACATCGGCTTCTACGTGTTACATTGCAATCCAACCATGATTTCGTCAGTGCAGGGTTCAATGACTTCAGAAATGGAACATGTCTTTTAAATCGAATTATGATTTTGGTTCCAGAGTTCATTCGGGTTCTAAGACGAATAGTCAGTGGATATAAGTTCCTCCATGATAGATTCATTTGCTTTCTCGTTATGAGGTTATAATCATGTACAAGCTCCAACTTCCGGGTAAAACAGCAGCGCGAGAAAAAAAAGGCGGCGCATGCGTACGTTTCAAGACCTTCTTCACCGGAAATGGATTTTCTGGGTCGCTATTATGAAGGGACGATATGGAATTATCAAATGAAGCCACGATCCTGGTCTGATGTGACTAAATCGAGATGAATGGATGAACGGCGTGAGCTGGTCCCTGCTCGAAACCGGCGGGGGATGAGGAGCGAGTTGGGAGAGCAACGTCGAAGCGAGGGTTCGAGAAAATCTAGAAGACCGCATTGGCATGAGGGGGAAATGGTGTCCGTCACAAATCGCCCCTCTAACTAGCCGTACACCTAGGGTAGCGATGAACGTGAATGTGAAATGGAGGGTCACTAGCGCAGATGAAATCAGAGACGATGGTGGCGGAACATAGCGGAAAGATCATCAAACATTTTGAGGTGCAAACGTATTCGTGAGGTACGATGCGGCGATGCGGCTGTATGAATTTTGGGGACTTCGCGCGATCATGATGGACAGCTGCTGCAACCACGGCGGATGAGTTGGCGCCGAACGACAGGTCCCTGGCGGATTCACATATCAACCGTGCTTGCCCGCCGAACCGTGTTTCCAGCCAGCTACGGTACAGTTCAAACCTTGATCACCGGGCTGCTGATAGCTCCATCAAACCGGGTGAAAGCGTTGATGATATAGATAATCGTCTATTGCGGTATATATATCACTACGAGTGTGAAGAGTTGGGAATGTCCTCCATGTGGTGGGAAGTTGGACACGTTGATTGGGAGTGGTGAACATGTGCTTACCTAACATCTGTATCAGGAAGGTCCATGCTTGGCTAGTCCCTCGAGACCAAACACTCAATTCGGTTATTACAACTGACCCTGTTCCGTGTCCGCGTCCGTGTCGCACGACGTTCACAGTGCCCACACCTCAACAAAGTGTAGTAGCTCAAGCAGATCTGCCAACAATCTACTCAAGGTAGGTGTAAGCCCGTCGCCGAAACCACTGATGAGCGCCTGGCCGCCCTTCGCAACCACTCTTACCTGACAACTGAAAGTCAACACTGAACCACACCTCTGCATCCTATCCGAGCCTGACTCTCAGGAATCTACCCGCTACTTCATCGGACCTTTCGGACCAGTCCCTTTCGACTCCTATGAGTTCCGACCCTCTCTATGACATCTTACTCCCATGGCTGGTGATAAAACATCCGATTTGCAACCGTCGCCATAACCCCACGGCGATGAGTGGGCAGAATTGTAATGAAACAAAGTCACGGACTCGAACTGCGCGTCTTCTCTGGACCACTTGGGGTAAGTACGTACTCGGAAGTTTCGTTACAATCGGACCCACAAAAACCGTAACACTCTATAGACTTCTTAGAGGGCGCTTTCGACCGCGTTCTGATGCAATTACCGCCCACTTCGGACCTCTTGGAATCAATGAGCGGGAAATTTTATTTATTTTGTCCTGCCGCTATCCGTTCATCCAGCTGAGGGAAGTAACGCGTTAACGGAAACTTCGACCGACCACTCTGCCGGTCAACCTCAAGGTCTACCTTCGCAAATACCCATAGTATCTGTAGGTAAGTGTGGCAAATTCCAGACCCCTGCATGCGAGAACCTGTTAATGGGGTTTTCATATTGACATAATGCCAACGTGCAACTCGTCTTCTCAGAAGAGCTCGTGTGGCTGGTTTCAATTGTTGCAAACTTCAGTTGAGTTGATAAAGCATGAAAACGTGGTATTCGACCCTGCTGCGCGCTTCAAGGACCACCGCGCGTTTCACTGTCATGTTGCTTCACCGGTACCCCTTCTAACCTTTGCTTGAGAGTTTTTAGTTTATACTGTGTTGCGAAAGTTGGCCCCCCCCATCGTTTTGTTGTTAAACCCGTTTCTCATCATTCCGCTTCTTCGCCATCCATGGGGTTGTCCTTGACTATTACGGGAAGACAACGGATCCTCCTACAAAACCGGTAAGCCGTAACAAAAAGGTTCCATGAACACCCCTGGAAACAGAAAGAATCGCAGTTTTCTTGCACCTCGCGCTCGTGCGACTGCGTGTCGGGCACGCGGAGCTCTTTCAATTGAGCATCAGTATAACTACCGGCGTTGAACTCCCAATGACTCAAATTTTTCTGACGTGTTAGGGACGAAAAAGAGACGTAAAGCCAACGGGTGAGTTTCCCCGACAGGGAGAACCGAACTGATTCTCCGCGCCGAGTCTTGGAAGGTGTTTTCGTCTACCTGGCAAGGGCTTGGGCTAAACTTTTAGTGTCGGAATAACTCCGAAGATGTGTTCTCATTGCCTCTCGTTGTATGACTGGTTATCGTTTATCGTACTCAGCTGCTCAGGATCGGCTTGTCAAAGTTGATGACGATGCTTCTTACCTTCAGCTCGGGGAGAAGATACGGGTTAATACCCAGAGTCGAACTGATCTGTCACCGAGCGTTGCCACTACCGCCACGGTTGCCTGCTTATTATTAGAATCTGGTGCAATCCTTTCGTTGAATTCGTAACATCATCTTGGATGAGGCACCATACTCTTTCATCAGTTGAAATTGGTGATCCCATGTGTGCCCTCTGAAAATCCCATAAGACAACGTTGTTCATAACGTCATGTTCCTCATTTCGTGCGAGTCCACCTCTGAATCTAAGTCCACTTCGCGGAGCGCTGTGTATGTAATATTGGTGAGACTCATCAATGACAGATACACGCCCAGCGGCGTTGCGATACTCGTATCCTGTCACGCATATCAGCTCCTCCAGATAGTCCGAAAGAAATTGATGACCGTCGTATTGTGCGCCTGTTTCGCACTTGAGATAACAGATTCGAACCAGTTCAAAACCCAGTCCGGAGGTCATGACAGACACCACGTACAAACTTGTTGGCCCGACGAAAGCGTACCCACCTTTCTAAGAGTCTCCCAATCAACCAACCACGGAACCTAGCATCTGCACATCCCACCCACATCCACACATGATACATGATGGTTGATCACTACCCCGCATCACCCCGCTTCTACAAACTTCGGAAGAAGCTTGTTTTTCGTGTCTTTTCTCCGCGTATCAATCACGGATTAGGATCATTGCTGGAGGCCCAGTGGCGAGAAGATTTTCTTTTAGGTTAACTGAGCCCGGGGTACAGCAAATACGCCTTCACCTCGGACCCAGCTGTCCTTAGATGGGCTTCCGAGGTTCCTGTGAGAGCGGAAATCTGGATTTGTCAGTACGTCCAGCTTGAAGATGCTTTTGGATGTCGTGGGATAATGTAGCAGGGGAATGATCCTCCTCCGCATGAGCTTTTTGAACATTCCGTGGTCGGTGATGGGGGGAGAAACGTGATAATGATGATGATGGTTATGCTGGGTAATCGAATGGTGGGTTTTGGGGTGTCTATTTTTAAAATATGGGGGGAACAGAGAAGCATCCAAGCTAGAACCAACGTGAGCAACTGGGATGGGAGAGACAAAAGAATGTGGGACTTTGTGCGCGGTTACTCTGTTGGGTTGGCGAGATAGTGTATGATAAACCGACAGGCTTTAAAATGGAGGGTAGTGAAAAGGCACGGGTCTTTCTAGCCTTTTCGCCTGCTCACTGGGCGAGTCGCGTTCTCAAGGGGAGGCCGTATAGAACCAGGAACCACGAATGATACCTCACTTTCCGTTCTTCAAAGAAGATGCGTGAGTGGTATATCGAACCGAGCTGGTGAACCATTTGTTTTTTCGGTGAGAGATGAGGTAGAAAAGCCTCAGGTGGTGTTCCGAGGCTATAATGTCGAAGGCATTGTGGCGTTCCACGATTCGAAATTTCAGGACGATAAAGTTGCCGACGCGACGATTCTCAGAGAGTTATTGACAGGAAACCACGCGTCACTTTCGCACGCGATTATGAAAGAAGGAAAACAGAATTTCTGCATATGAAATAAGAGTGAAGGATGTTGAAAGGTATAAAAGAAACCGGTATGATATGGGATATTCTTTCCGCACTTAGAATCCCAGATGCGAGAAAAGAAGGATGAGCAAAGGAGTGATTTCGCCCTGATGCAGCATTAGGGGTGAACGCAACACTTTTGCAAATGCTTGTCGAGGCGTCGCGTTCAAGTTATGAATGGCTTTAAAAGCAGGATTAACCCTCCTGACATGCCTGATGATTAAGGAGAACACAGCTCGACATCCGGTGGATGTTCACTCGATGCGAGGGTTGTGCCGCCCAATCGTGATATTGATCTCAACCGCTTTGAGTTATCAGGAGTCAAAGAAGAGTTGAACTGGGCCGTTCGGAGTGGGCCATTGAGGCACACCATATCATTACAGGTGACCGGTGATGCATTGATGTGGCATGGGAAGAGATGTGAGAGGGTAATTCTGGGATATCGGCAAGCAAAAAGTTGATTTGTCGGGATTCTTGTAAATGAAAAGAGCACGCCAAAAGTCATTCTGTTGTAAATTTCAAAGATGGAGTTGGTAGGTCGAACATGCGCAGAAAGCGCATGTAACGCCCTCCCCTCTTTAGAATAACGCCGTCATATGGCCGGGCGAGGACAAAACCTTGCCGGTTTTGTGGCATTCCGAACAAGTTAGGACCACGCTGAGAGTTTGTTGGATTCCATCAGTTCGTCGTGGGTCGTAATGGGAGCAGAATTGAGATCCGAGCCAGGTCAAATCGATGTCGCTGCATAATTGGCCTAGCAGTTTGTTAAGATTGCAAACAATAGTGGAGATGGGTCAAGGAGTCGTCCCAAAAAACGCTGAAATGCGTTCTCTCGTGGTCACTCCCGCCAAGCAAAACGGGAGAAAGTGCTCAAATCGGCATCACCGGATAATAGATTCCGGCAAAAGAAGCCCTCGAGAACCAACCGGAAATTCAAGAGGGTTGCTTAAAGCGCCAAACTGCCCGCAAACGTCTAGCAACGCGGTTGACAGCTGACTATGATAGGTAGTCCAGTAAAGTGTCATTGCGTTGGGCGGTAAGTCATGGCGAGCACTGGCTTAGTGCTCGGCTGGCAGTGCGAGGGTCATAGCGTGACGTGACAACAGGGTGACGCGTCTATTTCGTCTCCTCATCAACACAAACTCACTCCTCATCAGCCTAGACGTCGAGCTCAGCAGCGATGACAGCGTCTTTTGCAACTTATGCCTCTCAATTTCTTACAAGGCAGCAAAATGCAGGCTCAAACCTCACATCTTCACAACCAATGTTCTTCTCCTTCACTACAGACAACGAGTCTCTCAATGGTCACAACCCCGACACCGATCTTGACGACCTAGATGACCCTCATCTTCGCGACACAGGCCCAAATAGATCTTCAAGAACGAATAACGACGATGACGACCCATATCTCCGCCTTGATGAAGACGAACAGATGCAACGGCGTGGATTTGACTCACGAGCTGCAGGGGACAGACAGGCAACGCCGCTCATCTCCCCCGCCTTTGGTTACGGTTCGGATCGTTCGGAGTCTCCAAAGGGTTGGTTGGCCCATCAGACTTCGCCTCTGCACCGTTCAAACTCGTCGTCACCATCACCGCCAGCGTCCGAATCCTCAGATTCAGACCCTCCTCCCGACCTTTTACAACATACCACCAAGCGTCCATCAAATCCATCAACCCGCTCACCTAAGATACCTCCACCACCCACGACGACGCGGAATCCGGCGTCGCTTTCCTTGACCGAGTCATTGCTCCCACGGGACGGCACAGTGCGGCCCATCGACGTATTTACTCTGCCTGACCCCCGCCATACGCCTCGCGGTCGTCGGAAGTACCACGACTCGATATGGACCGCACTTTGGTGCGCGGGAGTGACCGTTTGCTATGTCTCATCCATCCTTCTCCTGTTTTTAGCCAGACAGCCGGCCAGCGTCCCACGGGAACGGCTTCCTTACACCACCTTGCTGCACACTGTGCCCATGCTCACCATCCTTACGTTTCTGAGTGCTCTGGTGGCGTACACGCATATCTTCTTATTGAATATTTTCGTCAAGCCCGTGACGGTTGCGACTTCTGTCTTCATCCCCGCCACGTTGTTGATTTCTGCAATATGGGCGTTTGTTGGGAGTTTTATGTGGGAGAAGGGGGAGACGGAGCCTACTTGGGGAGAAACTGTAGGGTGAGTTATCCTTTTTTTTGGCGGAGACAAAAGCGTCTGCGTCCCCAGATCACCGATCGTTCAACCCCGCATATTGAAATCGTCTATCTACCTTTTCATTACGTTCCGGTCGCTGATTTTGATAACACAGATTACGCTTATTTTCTCTAATACCCTTGACGCTCGCCATTATCACTGGTCGTCGTCTGATGCATCTTCCACGAACACTACACACCACATCCACTACTTTGAAACTCACCACCCATCTTCTCATCGCGCAACCGTTTCTCCTTGCATTGTCTCCCGCAATTCTCCTCGCCACACTCATTGGTTCACTCCCCATTGTGACTCTCATTTTCCGGTTACTCTTGATGGGGTACGGGATCAAGCCTCATGCTGGTAGCTCCAGATGGGAATGGCATGTGTACGCTTGGGCAAACTGGTCCATAGCAGGGGCTGCGATAATATGGTTGTGGAGTTGGGGGGTTTCACGAGGTATATTGAGGATGACAACTTCTAGTGTCATAGGGGCATGGTATTTTGCAGAGTGCGTTAATTGACAGTTTGGGCGTTCTTCGTGGTGCTAATGAATTCTCTACTCCTTCGTGCAGCCCGGATGTGCTACCCCCGCCGCCAACGTCGACCCATACTATCCATGCTGCCCTTACTCGTTCAACTGGTCCATCGTTAGGTAGCATCGCCCTTTCAGCTCTCATCCTCACCTTATTGCGGGTTATCACGCTTGTCACAATTCTGCTACAACGCCTCCCCGCGTATTTACCTGTCCGGCTTGTCTTCATTGCGAGCGGGCTGCGCACAGCCGCTGTCATGTTGGAGGGTGTTGGAGTGACACTCAGTGGTTACGCTTTGGTTTACGCAGGGCTCACAGGCGACCCATTCGTCCCCAGTGCAAAGCGTGCCAGAGAATTGACGAACGCGATGATGAGGCCAACAGGGCGAGGCATTCGGGGGAGAAGCTTTGGCGCTGAACGTAAGCGACTTCGCTCTCTATTCCTTATGGTTCAATGCTAAATGGCTCTGTTTATAGCTCCACTCATGTTATTGACTGTTGCACCCTTGACCCTCACGTTTCCTTTCGCCTTGATGACGTATCTGTTTGTTGCACATACCCTTGACGCGCCAAACCAGGCGCTCGGCGCGGCTTTATTGGCTGGGTGTGTTACTGCTTTGGTTGGGCTGTTTTGCGTTGGGCTTGTCAAGGATACGTAAGACTTTTTATTATCCATCATTGTAACGAAGGTCTGAGGGTGTGTTTTAGGGCTGACACGCTCTATATATGCTACTGTATTGACAAGGCGGAGGGAGAGAGGCGGAGAGAAGAGGTTTTCGTCGCTGTGAGCACCATTTTGCTGTTGTTTTCCCTATAGGGCATCGTGTCTGA
Source organism: Macrocystidia cucumis (assembly GCA_001179725.1). Classification (NCBI taxonomy): domain Eukaryota; kingdom Fungi; phylum Basidiomycota; class Agaricomycetes; order Agaricales; family Macrocystidiaceae; genus Macrocystidia; species Macrocystidia cucumis. The sequence continues at coordinate 11,399 of CEMH01203337.1, read as the reverse complement.
TTATTTCCGAAAGTTTGAATATGGATCCCAACCCCCTCCCTCTGGGCCTTCTCGTCAACAGCAAACTCCTTCTCATGGTCGGGCAGCTCAAGGTCCTCCCGGTGCTGGCCCTTCTCGAGCTCTGCCTCAATCACATCCGGAACAGATTGAAGTGCTTCACCCGTCGCGTAAACCGCCTCCTCCAACCCAGAAATCGCCGATGGGACCGATTGCTTCGGCTTCACAGCGATTACCCTTAGCTCGTCCCCCACCACCGCCACCGACTGTTCCGGAAACGACCATTGAGGACGAGGACTTGGATCCCTTTTCAAAGAGTGTGGTCCATGACGACGAAGTGGTTTTGGCACCATCCCCTCCTGTGAAGGCAAGGAGGTCGCCCACGTCGGTTTCTTCCAATAGTTCCCCCAGAGGCAGGGCGTCTCCCTTACCTACTGGTATTCTTGGACATACGAGGTTGAGATCGGATGATGGCGCAGGGGCGAGCTCTAGGACGCATTCGAGAGCAGGCTCAGCATCGGGAATAGCTTCGCTCTCGCAAGCGTTAGCCATTGTTGGCGTTGGTGTGGGTGCAGGAACAGGGCCTTTGAGTGGAAGAGCAAGGGAGGGATCGATTGGCCAACAGATGCAGTTGCAACAGTTGCAACAACAGGGCCAACGTCAACGTGTCCAACCGCAACAGATTGGGGAGAAAGGCGCGACAAGAATGATGACAAGTCGGGAGTTGAACATGAAGAGACCACCTTCGAACGCGGTTGGGCCGTATGAAGTGTCTTCACCCTCGCCATCCGAATCGTCTTCTTCGTTGCCACCTCAAGGATTGGAAGGGTTGCAAGATATTAGAAGCGAGGATGGAAGTCAAATGTTCCCAGGTTCTGGACTCTTTAGCTGAGGTATCAGATTTGGGGTTTTTCTTTCATTTGAGAGGCGAGAGAAGACAAATTAGACTTTTTTGGTGGAGGTTTTGTTTCGATTTTCATTTTTCATTTTTCATTTCATCTTTCCTTCACTACCGTTGTTCCCCCCCTACATCATCGACATCCTTTGGCGGCATTGGCGACGTCGCAAATCTTCAAGTTCATTTGTAATATTCTACCACATTTTTTTTTTGCTACGACTGCATATAAACCAACTATCTGATTCTTCATGCTGGGAGCTCCCATGAATTCAAAAGTCGCGTGCAGCGACATTATCTGTTTCTCATCACTCTCCACCGTTGGATATCTTGGTTGGCATTTGCACACAGCCATTGTAACTGGTATTGCTCCGTGTCCACTGTATGTGCAGTGGAGACTGAAAGTTGTGTTATTTTGGAGCAAGGCTCCCTGCACCACGTTCCCATCAGGCACAGCCATGCTAAAAATGACCGTTGGGAGAACGACCTGTTCGGATCACTCTCGTTGCTGACTGTACAACCCCTCCTCATCTTTTCACCAAACTCACCAAGAACCAGGCCAATGTCTCTTTAGAAGGGCATTGCATTCACTTTTTGCATCTCAGCACCGTCAAATTTGGACCCACAGCAACCTCAAGTTTTATCTATCCTTACCAGCGACCCAGCACATTCACTCGTTATTCTAGTATTTACAAGAGAGAGAAACCGGAATGGAGGAACATGAGTGAGTTACATTGCTTTCTATTGCACTTGAACGGATTCTGACCCCCCTTTGTGTTGAACAGATGTTGGTGCTTCACAGGTTCGTCATCCACTTCTTTTAATTATGGGTAATAATCCCCAGACCCCGTCCTCGTTTATTGGGCCGAGCGCTCTGGGATCTACCCGTTTGACTGACTTGCCCTTGTTCCAAAAACAGTGGTTCGCGCCAATGGGTTGCGCTTGATGCGATCTGAAAAGTCCTGGAGACCTATCATCACTGTTGAAGTTGATCAGCACCACAAGCAAGAGACAGTGCTTGGGTCTGATGGTCAGAATCCTAATGCTAGGAATGGACTGAAAGTGTGAGTCCCTCATATGCCAGCGTATTCATCGCAGGCCCTCTCTTCCCTTGGTTGAAGCTTGGGATGCTCATTTTGTTAGCCATAGACACCATGCCGGGGAGGCATCCAAGGTCGACATCAACGTTTGGTATCTATCGCAAAGCAAGAAGAAGAAGAAACGGAATCTAGTGGCGAAAGCTAGTCATTCGTTGGGGGAGTTGATGAAGAAGCAGGCGAACGATGGAAGTGCGTTTATTTCGATCCCTTGTATGTGTTTGCCCTCGGAGGCTTGGCTCACAGAACTCCTTCGCTATCACAGAAGGATTTGAAGTGCGATTGAACTGTCAAGCAAAAAACACAACCAGTGTGTCTCGTAAAGGGCGACCTCAGAATGGTGCTTCGCTTTGGCTGAGGGTGCGTCCGCCATTGAACGCAAAATCGTTCTTCTTGTCGGACGGGGAGAGATCAGAACAATCGTCGTCGACGCCTTGTAAGATCCTCACCATCTTCACGTACAGGCCGAGGCTTAACCGCGTTTTGTTCAGCGATTGCTGGCTCAGATACCATCATAATACCGCCTTCAGAAGATGGTGATCAGGAGTGCTCAGATGAGGAAGCGGAAGACGGCAGCTGGCCAGATGATGAAACGCCCATCATAGAAAGCCAACCTCTTCTGCGCCGTCGACGCCGGAGAAAAGTAAAGGGATACGCTATCAACACCGACGACGAGGTAAAGTCAGAATCCGAGTCGTGCTCGTCGTCATCTATGTCGTCCTCCGACGAACGTGCTCGCATCGAATCCAACAAATACGGGGACGATGATGATGGTGCCATCTATATACACACGCAGGAAGACGACGACACGTTCACGTTGGAGGCTGGTGCAATTGTGAGGTGTGAGGGTCATGGCGAGGTTGAGTGGGTTGCAGCCTCGATGCTACCACAATACACGGAGAAGATCACCATGGCGCCAATGTCGAGGATGGAGAAAATGCTGGCGTCGTTCACGATGTACAGTGAACTGAAAGAAGCATCATTGGATTCTCACTACTTGAAAGTTTTTGAGAGGCTACAGCTCGAATGGACGTATGTTGGTGGTCTCGTGAGTGATTTTTCTGAACTCCGGCCTTCACCTTTATTAACTTGCGCTGGCCCTACAGTTGGTTGCACTGGCTGCGTATGTTCCCGCCTGATAAATATCTTGCCCCAACTTACATTCCCGTCCTCTAGCGTTGACACAGCAGTTTTCTCCATATCGCCGGACTCAGTGTTCAATGTCGATTCCTATGCTCGCAGCGCGATAGCAGGGAGCAGTATGGCATCTGGGCTCGGGATCGCTTGCGATGCTTGGTTTCTCCTCCGCTACAATTGGGCAGATCTTCACACATTTATCGTACGTCTCTTCCCTTTCAGTTCGCCTTTTTTGACCACGAGCTGACTTGCTTTTACTCCTTCTGACTTAGAACCGCGCTCGCGACCTATACGGATCGTACTTTTTTTTCTCCCTCTCCGCCCGTGTCCCAGCCATCTGCATGTTTTTCTCCGCGCTTTCCCTAATGACCTTCCTCGGACTCGTGGCGTTCGATGCATGGCCGCAAGGAGTCCTCGTTTTGTGTTTTGTGATTGGGTTGATCATGACGATGCAGTTCCTGGTTTTCGGAGCCCACTGGTGTGCGAATAAGATGGTGGAGGGTGGCAGACGAGGGTGGCAGGGGGGGGTGATGGTCGTGAGAAAGATGACATGGACGGAGGATCCTTCTGATATTTCAGTGAGGAAGTGAAAACAAAACAGAATATTTTCGGCATTTATATCCCTATGTAGCCGACTTCGATGCAGATTTTTTTTTACCTGCATATAACGCACATTTCGACTGGGCATACCCATCATAATTCGATTTTACTCTTTGAATGAAGGTTTTGTGAGGCAGTATTTCACAACCAAGATGGTATTCATTCAAAATATCCAAATATGAGTAAAGCCGCTTTCTATTGAATCACCTTACGAGTAAGTATCTTCGTTGGCCCGTGAATTACACCGCTTTCGAAATTTATCCCCTTGCTGATCAACCGCCCATCCATCCACTTGAAGCTGAAGGCTCGAGGAGGAGACCGTCTTGATTGGAACTTCCTTCCTTCCCGATGTCTTGAGGTTTTTCCGCGTAAGTAGTGGTTTAATTATCATACACAGTCACTGAACGACTTCAGGGGTGAACTTTCCAGTGGCATGAAGCACCATCCAACTCGATGACGAAAAGCGGTAAAATAAGCAGTGTCCCCTATTTTTTCCTACCTGCGTCGCAACTGGTCGAGTTGGTCCATCTTATCGTCAAGCAACTCAAAAAAGGTAACAACCATCGTCAACGTTGTTTTGGGGGTTTCAAAGACGAACGATATCATTGGCTCTCGCTTGACCATTATCTGACTATCTAAGTCGCTCCCTCCGACATCGATTTTGTCGAAACCTCTCTTTTCTTGCAGAAATTGTCCCCCTTCAGAGAAATTTGTCTTCATTTCCGTCGAGGCTGGCTGTACATCAGCGTTCCGCCGATGCGAAACGAGCCAACGGAACTGATATCTTGGCATTCGTTTTGTGGTAATTCCGCCTTCGCTGACCGAAGATGCCAATCGCTATTATACTCACTAGGCATATTGAGCCCGTCGCGTAATCCTCACTTTAACTTGCCGCGGCTTGAGCCAAGTCGCAAAAGCTGTTGTATTCCGTAGTAGGGTGGTCGACGTTTGAGGTGTCCTTCCACCACAACGGTTTTGAAATCGAAAACAATCGGAAGAAGGCCAATGGGGTAATGGTGGTGCAATGTGTACATGTAACCAGGCAGGCTTTTATTTTTTATTTCTATTTTTCGATCTTTTTTTGATTTTTACGGTACACGACAAACACGATCCTGAATGCGGGTGGAAGTTGGTACTGTTCATGCGATGGTGTTCCCGATCACCCAAGGCGTTCTCCACACAATACGAAGGTCGAAGTGTTGGGGAATCATGCCAGATCCCAGTCCACCCGGTTAGTAACGATTTTGTCTTTGGTGCTTCTGATGGTTTGCCTGTTCGTTGCAGTCGGTATGTGGTCCCCGCCCTAGCTGTTGCGGCTTCTAATGTATTCCTTTCGAAGGTTGGTCAATATACTATTTCAAACGGCGATGAAGGAAAGCCAGCAAGAATGGCCTCTATCAAAGTGGCATGGCAGAACAGGCCAATGGGCCCAAAGCACAGCGCCTGCCGCAATGCAAGGTGTCCAGCCGTGACGGTTCATCGTCAGAATCCAGGACCTACTTCAGTACTTTCGCCCCAGGTTCAGCCGAGGCTGCGCCTTTATCTACACAAGCACCAACACCATCCCCTAAACCCGTGTGGGACCATTAAGGTTCTGTTGGGGGAAATGTCGAGTCGGCAGTAAGCCCACGCCGCTCTGCATCCTTCACTCCCCATTCCGCTTTGGCTTTACGGCCAGAGACTTGGGACAGAGCCTTGACAATTCCCAAAAGCGGCACAGCTCCTAAGACTAAGTTCCTAAGGTTTTTGCTTTTTTGCTTAATATGACTTTTCACTGAATCTCGCTGACGAGGTCGCTCTCAGCATTGGGGATACGGTCCTTTTGCTTGGAGAGTTTTGAGATGGGTGGTACGTCATACAACGCGTCGGTATACCGGAGACGTTTATCGGAGTCTCCTCTCACTTCTGCCTTGAGGAACATGAACGCGCCCCTCGACCGTGACTTTACGGATTATAGCGTTCTGCCTGCCTGCCGTGAAACAACGCTTTGGGCGCGCCGTGGTCGTTCCGTTCGCAGTAGTACATCTTCAAGAACCTTAGTTTATCTTCGCTTTTACCTTCAATGATTGAAACTTTCACCTTTGCATTCAGCGTTGTCAACATGAGACACCCATGACGATGTCCTGAACACACGCCTCTGTGAGTTCTTTCGGGAGAAATGCGACAGTCAGTACTGGGGAAAGCCATTCACCTTTGCACTTCCGATTATCATTTCAAAGGAACCGAAAATCACATATCTCACAACTCGGCTTACCTGACAGGGGCATAAGTGTTTTGGGGATAAAAGCTGAGCGCGGATCCACATCATGTCAGAGCGTGAAGCATTTCAAGCGGCGATGTCGGCCAAGAAGTAGCTTTGTGAAGGGTGGCAGAAGGTTACTGCATCGGTGATGATCCTGGTTGCGTACTTTTAACGCATGTCGCGTTGGTGAGGATGATGATTCATGGTGGTGAAATTCCAAACATGGCCCCCATTCGGATTGCTGAAACAACCACGTCGGTCACGGTGCCAAGTCCCCGGTGTGAATTGGCTGTGATAGAGGGCAACTAGATATTTGGATAGCTGAGTGAGTACCTCAGACGACACAAGTTGAGGTCTGATCGTGGAAATGCCGGTGTGCACTGTACGAATGCCCTACTTTGGCTGTAGATATAGAAGTGTAATGATATAGTCGAATGTGGGAGCTGTGCTGAGGTACTTCGACGTACACACCTGAGTGCTGACACTGATGGAAGGGAAGATTTCGGACGCAGACGCCTGGTCGTTTTTCTGGCGTTCCTTTAACAACGAAGGTGGTACGCGTATGGGGCCAATTGTGTTTTCTGGTGCATATGGCACGATAACGGAAATGTCGAGTTGAAGTTTGGTTATGTAGAAGCCTTCGCGCGATTGAATCGGAAGCAAGAATGGAGCCAAATGGCCAGCATTGACCTTGACATCGTCTGGTATCGCAGAAAGTGCGCCTTTTGGTTCGTGCGAACGTACTATTGGGTAGCGAACAACGCGTTGTGACGACGTGTTTGCCAGCCTCATTTCGGAAGGTGCGCAGTCCATTCGTCCTTTGTCGTCCACCACCACCACCCCATAGTGGGTAAGTCATATATAAGATATATACACCACCATTTTACCAGTCTTACAACTCTGCAGATGACGACCATCACTCGTAATCTGCCCTGGTTCATCCGTGACCTTGGGGTTTCTATCATCGGACAAGTACGTTGCAAGACTTTTCTCTAACACACCCGTTTTGACGCGTGAATCCCAGAAATGTTATACCTCACTAATAGCAGATTTAAACCTCTTCAGTGACTTTGAATGTATCAAGTACTCCCTCTCAAAAGTCCTCGGAATCGGCCTCGTCATTGGCGGGTCCATAATGAAACTACCTCAAATCGCGCTCAGTTGCGTCTTCCATGCCTCTATCCCTCGTTTACTCGACCTGAAACCAATTTTTCCTCTGCAGTCTTACGTGCACGAAGCGTCCGCGGCCTTTCTCTTTCGGCATTCACTCTCGAAACATTCGCTTACACCATAAACACCTTCTACAACCTCCGCAACAGCTATCCCTTTACCACCTACGGCGAAAACGCCTCCTTAACCATGCAAAACACCCTCATCACCTTCCTCATCATCTTCTACACCCCTCTCTCCCGTTCCCGTCCAGTGAACATCCGCCACCGCCAGCTCTTCATCGCCACCCTCGTCGCCTTCACCACCCTTTTCCTCCTCGCCACCCTCCCCATGCGTACCCTCTCCTTCCTCCAACTCGCCACCCTCCCCATATCCGTCCTCTCCAAAATCCCACAAATACAGAAAAACGCACGGTCAAAGTCCACAGGCCAGCTCAGCGCGTTCGCCGTGGGTGCTCAGGTGGCAGGGTGCGCGGCGAGGGTGTACACGACGGCAGTGGAAGTGGGTGATTTACTGGTCGGTGCGGGGTTCGTGGTCGCGTTTGTGATGAACGCGATATTAGCGGTTCAGGTGTGGGTGTATTGGGGGAGGTGGGGCGACCCGGCAGACGGAGAGGAAGAAGAGGAGTACGTACTTGTGGCTGCGGGGAATGGAGCAAAGGTGAAAGGGAAGGGAAGGAAGCGCCTGACGGCGCCATGGGTCGTTAAGGCTGGGGGTGGTGCAAGGAAGGTTCGTGGTTTTTTCTGTCTTCTCTTTCCCTCTTTCCTCCCTCTTTCTCCTCGCTTCCGCAAATTCCTGAACTGATCAATGTCCATTGAAGCTTGAAAGAGTATAATCTCATCTAGATGCTCATATACCACTAACAACGAGCCAACGGATTCATTTCGAGGCCGCGGACCCTAAATCTATGTTCCGAGCTCGTACCTCGCCCTTAAAACTCTACACCGTTCCCTCACCACGTCGTAATCCGGTAATTTATATTCATACAATTGGATTCTACTGCCACCACTATTAGGATGGCTTTATCTGCGGTGGGAAAGTTTTGATGGTGTAAAGGTCGATGTTATATACACGATTTTTTGATAATTGGGTAACCCATGTCCATCAGATGCGCCGAAGCAAGAAAAAAAAAGAAATGAGCGCTTTTTATATGAAGAGGCTCTTTCCGCCTGAAAGTTAGACGTGTTGCCAAGAACGAAGGAAAGGAAGGGAAAGAAACGAAACGAAATATACAGCGAAGAATGTAGTTCAGTCACAGATTGATCGGCAATTCATCACCGTCCCAATGAACTTCAATCCAAAACTAGCCAGAAAAAACAAATCAAGTGAATTGGTGTCATAATCAACGCAAGGTCGAGTAAAGTTCGGGCTTACATGTTCACTTTTTGTTTTTCCCCCCTTGGTCTGCATGAGAGGCCGAGGGTCGTTGGTTTGTGAAACTCGGGAAAAAAAAAGTACAGAACCCGGGCACAAAAGGGCGGGGCTGTTGCTGCTGTTCTCCACAAAGAGCAAAAAGTAGAGAGTCCTGGCGCCTTGCATCAGCAAACGCTCATCGCACTCCCGAAGAAGGGAAAATGCTGGGGAAGGAGAAAGGGAAAGAGAAAAGAAGACATTTTAAGTACGCACCGGTGTGATATGTACAAGCAAGAAGACGAGTGTCGTTTTGCTGGTGATGGTGACGACGAGGACGATATTATACAGATTCTTAAAAGATGGGAGGTTATAGCTTTTATCCAATCCACAGTTTTGTTGAGGTGCGTGTTAGTTTTTATGAACAAAGTGGTGGTGGCGTGGCGTGAGGTTGGAGTAGACGAGCGAGCGAAGGCCAGAAACAATATACAGGTGCGCCAAAAGCGCCACCCTATCGCGTCGCCGACAAAAAAGCATTTTTTGAAATCGCCTTTGAACTCTTGAATGAGAATCAGGTTTTTTTAAGCATATATCGAGCTTTCAAGAGCTTTCCAGAGATTTTGGCGAAGAGCGAGGACCAAAACTCCTTTTGTGTGAAAAGAAGAACTCGTTAGCGACGCGTTTCCCAAACTAAAAAACTGATTTCTAGCCCAGAACGTACGTTTATGTGGGAGTACCAAACATCTCGCGCAGGAACATCAAGATCCTCGCTGTCTTTTCCTGCCGCCCTGTAAGGGTTAAAAGTCTCCACAGTGCTGCTCATCTCGTTCTCATCTTCACTTGGAGGTTGTAAAAACTTTGAAGGCCAGAGATCGTTCGCGCAAAACGACGTGTTTTCTTCTTCTTCGAGGATGGTGGGCTGAGGAAAGCATGTTGATGAGCTAGAGTTAAAACGAATGGACAGAAGACGAACCAAGGGGTCATTACGGTGATCATAAAGGGCTTGAAAGCGATGATTAAAGTCGACTGAACGCTGGAGATACGGAAAAGAAGAGCAAATGAAGGGGGAAAAATGTTGAAGGCAATCCACTTTGAAGACTTGTCCTACTTACTGGAAGGTCTCGTCCTGAAAAAGGTAGTCTGGCTGTAGGAACTCGCGACGACAGGTATCGTTTGGGGATGATTTCATCATTTCTGATTCTCGGTAGCCGGTATGAAGGAGCCGTGATTAAATGAAGCATTGTCAAAGTGTCAGCGTGTCAACAAAAGGATGTGGGACAAAGAGAGAGTGTGGAGCTTAGGAAAGCAGTGAAAGGTCAGGTTGTCTTTGGGTAAAAGGATAGTGAAAACTTGGGATATCGGATGTTTTGACGGAATCCTTCAACAGGAGAAGAGGTACGAGAGAAAATGAGGGAGTGAATGATAGGATTATAATGGTAATTGTTGGGTTTGGTGGGCGCACGCTTGTTGGCCCATCTCTCTTCCTACAGGCCAAAGGTCGATAATCTACCTCTCCCTCACCGTCCGTTCTTCTGCTCGCACCACACCTGATAGAAACAACACAAACAGCGGTGTGAGATCATCATGCAACGTACGCAGCGATAAGCCATCCTACCAGACTATCTCGGCTTCGCACTTGTGGATGAACTTGCCCGAATCTTGGCCACGTTATGCATCTAGCTCCCAAGGCACTAAGCACCACAAAGCACGCCATAAGGGGACAGCGCTGTGGGGGTGCTGGCCTTCGCTACCTGATATTCTCCACGTCTTCTGGTCGGCGCTTGGCAAAGATGGTGTTTTCCCGCTCGCCACGCAGCATAATATGGGGGTACGAGTTCACCGCCCTTGTACTAGACGACAGTCATGCGCCTCGTTCGTCAAAAACAGCATTTCATTCCCATTTATGCCTATATCGCACCTGATTCGATTCCCCATCTCTGCTTGGCACCACCCCCAGAAAACTGCTGTTCGGCGCGCACTAGTCACATCACGTGCCTGTTACGGTCATTCAAAATGACTCCCAAAAGTGCTGGTTGTCGTCCACCATGAACATATATCGAGCAATGGTTCAAAAGATTAGCAGTAGGTCCGCTTGCAGCACATGTCGTGAACTGAACCTTGGGATGAAACGCAAGACCGCGACCACGGGCCCCCAGCATTCTGGGCGAAGCCGCAAGTAAGGGTGTCAAGCGCCTAGGACCCGCCCAGGATTTCAATTTCCAGTTGGTGCCAGAAGCTATAAGGCCATGAGAGTGATCAAGAACCCCGCTACGGGATGGTAGCCTTGGACCCACCTAGAAATATGGGCTCTGAGACGATGTATGGATCACTCTCGACGCGATCTATCGTCTTCTGATATGAACGCCTTTGTTTCAACGAGACCATCTGTATGGTGGCCACCAAGAAAGGGGACTCCACTGCAACGCACTTCTCCTGGGGCCCACCCCTCAAAGCATGAAATGCCCCATTTCAAGCGCCCGTCAAGCTGAATGGGCTTCCTGATTATTTTGGCGGATAAAATCAGAATCCTTCAAGACGAAAAACGATGTTAAGAAATACCTGAGCCCACCCGCCGTTTAGTGAAGAGCTTGCTTATCTGTATCTGGCCTCAAATTGCATGCTTGGTGGACCGAGAGGGCCGAAAACCTCAAAAAATGCGTGAAATTTACGATTCATCTGTATCGCCCAGCAGCCCAAAGCTGCAACGACGGCATCGTCTCTGAGCTCCTCGCGATATGAACATCTTGCGCAGGATGCGAATCCCTTTGGTGCAGGTCGACAAACTTGGACTTTGAACCGTGCAAGCGGAGTGCTTTTATTCGAGGTCAACGATAAATATCAAGGTTATAATGAGCGAGTCTGAACGGGTAAGATAAAAGTCTTCTGAAGGAGGAATGAGGTGGATTGGAAT
>CEMH01203336.1:0-12996 GCA_001179725.1 Macrocystidia cucumis | reverse complement strand
TACGCCCACTCATCATCCTCACCATAACCATCACCACCCTCCATTTATATTGATTTCAGTAACGTTTTTTTTCCCCCTTGACATCTTTCCGGTCTGGAGACTTGGTTTCCTTTACTTGTACAACCTCCTCTCGCATCCTTTACGCTCATGGTTTCTCATCCTCGCTTTTCTACCTTCTTAGTCTCCTTTTACGTCTCTTTCACGCATCCTCCACGTACGGCTTTAGCTTCGATTCTAGTATCGAACTCATGGTTCTCTTTTTCTCTCTATCTCCTCACGATTCCCACGCGCGCATGACTTGATTTGATTTTGATTATTCTCTTCATAGCACGTCCCTTCTACTACAGGACCTCTCGAGTCCTTCGTGTAGACATCACGTTTGATATACCTTTTTTTTTGAGGTTCTACGAAATGCAATGCTTGATTATGACATGATTTTTTTACTATTTTCATCACTTGTGAGGATTTTCGGTCCTGGCTTGACCAACCATGATCTTGACTTGACCATTAACTTGACCATGACCATGACCTTGACCGTGACTTGACCATATCCTTGACTTGACCATGACCTTCCTTGACCTTGACCTTGACCATGACCATGACCTCACCCAAGGGTACATTGATAAGGGCGCTTCCAACAAAGTTAAGTTCGGATGGAACGTCACAAGCCCGTCTTATATTTTGGGGCCACAGACGATTAAGTTCGGCGCATGCGTATGTACGTGCACATAAGAGACAGATGAGGGAGGGAAATGATATAAAAACTACAATGAACATTCAAAAGGAAAGCAGAAAAATTGGACAGCGTCCTCTGACAACAAACAAGCATAAGAAACAGCAAAACGCAACAACAGAGGAAAGTTAGAGACTATGTTGAAGGCGCGGTGGGTGGTGGCGGCCGTCTCAGCTGCACAGGTTTTGTTGGTGGAGTAGCAGCAGCCTGGGGTGGTGTCGGACTACTTTCCGTGCCTGCCGGTTTCAGTCGCTTCGCCAATGAATCTTCAGCTCCGCCTGTGCTCTCCTCTCGCGGTCTTTTGTTGGCTGCACCCATGATGGACATACCGCCCGCAGTAGTGGCAGCACTGGCAGCAGCAGCCGCTGTGGGAGTAGCGGGTTTGACTGGGGGGACTCGGGTGGGGGCTCCACCTCGCTGAGGTCGCGCAACGCCACGCGTAGGGGCACCACCACGACCCACCGGTGTGCTTCCTTGTGGTCGAGTCGGAAGACCAGTAGTGGCAGACCGTGTCGCAGGACCAGTTGGGGTCGCAGGTACCGATCTCGCAGCTGCTGCAGTGGCGGCAGCAACAGCCGACGTAGCTGGTGTTGCTGGTGTTGCTGGTGTAGTGGGTGTTGCTGGTGTGGTGGTGGTGGTGGTGGTAGCGGCTGTAATGGCGACGGCTTCGTTCAGTGCTCCAGACGTACGCCATTCAAGGATCTGGGTTTCCAACTCCTTGACCCGCTTCTGTGCACGAGCAAGTTGTGCCTCCTTGATTCTGCCTTTTGCCGCTTGCTCCATCCGGCCTCGTTCCATGGCAGACGTGATATCCTCGGCTTGCTGCGCCTTGAGCTCTTCTTCTCGCGCTGCGATGGCGGCGTCAATGACAGCTTTCTGGTCCTCATTCGGGGGTGGTACTGCAGCCTTCTTGGCTGCTTCAACGGCTGCCTTGAGGTCTGCCTGATATTTTGTGGTGAGCTCCTCTCTCAAAGCTCGCAACTCTTCGGCATGCATTTGAGCCACCTCTTCAGAAGGCGCAGATCCAGAGGTTTGTTGAGCTTCAACCTTCGCGGCTGCCACCGCTGCAGCGATGCGAGCTGGCTCGCCACTTTTCAATCTGGTCAATTCCGTCAGGCGAGCGTGCATTTTGTCCTGAGATATATGAGCAGCTATATTAGACCAAAATGGTCCTCCCTACCTTCAGAACGCGTAATGACTTGAGGTCGTCTTCCGTTTTCTGGGCTTTTTCTTTGAACGCCTATTGAATACAATTTAGTTCTGCCCTTCTGGAACAAGGGTGGGAGAACACACCTGGAATTCGGCAACCGCCTCATCCCTTGCCTTGATGAGTTCTTCCCTTTCAGCATCAGTTAGAGGGTTGGCATTTTCCGACGACGGCTGGTTTGTAGATGTTGATTCCATCCAAGTAGCCTTTTCGGCAAGTAGCTTGTCCCTTTCTTCAGTAAGTGACGCCTGTAGAACGCGGCAAATTAACAAAGGTTCAAAAACAAAGAGGGGGAAAAACCCACCAGAAGAGCTGCTTGAGCCTGATTATCGGCTGTAGTGGCAAGAGAATCCGCCGTTTTCTCGTTTTCGTGCTGAGACTGGGCAGATTCCAACTCGCTGATCTTTGCTTCCAATGTTGACACCTGCGAAGCCAACTGCTCCTTCTCCTCGGTGAGGGTCGTCTTTTGGGTATTGAAGTCCTCCATCTTGTTCTTGAAGATCTGGTTATTGCGGATGCCGGTCTCCTTGTTGCGCTTTACTAGTTCTTCTAGGTTGGTGATACGCTCCGTGGCAGCAGCCAGAGCCTCTTTGGTGGTCGTTTGGGATTGTTCCAGTGCCTCCTTTTGAGCAGTAAGACCTTCGATTTGTTCCTTCAACGACTGAACTTCGGCTGGATCGATACGGTCATACTATCCAGCTACAGTGAGCACAATTGCAGCCATGGCAGCGGTGAAAGCGGATTACCTTGGTTAGAAGCTGAGCGTTCCGTTCTTGCCATCTGCGGTTCTCTTCCTCTAAGCGTGTGACCTGAGAAGTGCTAGCCTGGAGTTCAGCCTGAGCAACTCGGGCTTGTTCTTTGGCAGGTTCCAACTCTTGCGAAAGCCGTTGAAGTTTCGCCTCTAGATCGCGCGACTTCTTCGAGTAACTTTCACATTCCGAGCGAAGGGTGGCGTTGCTTTCGCGAAGGATATTAAGCTGATTGATGCGCTCCAAAAGCTCAGCGTGTTGAGCGGCGGAGGTGGCGTTTTCAACAGCGCGCTCACGCTCCTGGAATAACTGGTCAACGGGCTGTCTTCTCTTTGAGGCGACGTCGCGTTCACTAACCTCAGAAAGGGTATTGCGGGTTTCATCTAGTTGTTGCGAAAGGTGGTCCACTTGTGCCTTCAGCCGAGCATTCTCCTGCTTGCTCAACTCGAGTTGGAGATCAACAATCTCTTTCTCCTTGCGCAAGTAGCCAACGACTGAACGAAGTTCGGAAAGTTTCGTGTCGGTGCCACCCTGAGCCTCGTTGTCGTCACTCCGTGACGCTGAAGAGTCCGCTGCTTGTCGGATACGAGCAGCTTGTGTGCTGACAGATTCTAGATGCTGGTGAAGAATTGCATTCTGAGATGCGAGGTCTTGGCATCTGCAGCAACGATCAACTAAATATCCCAGAATGGCCATGAACTATGGACTCGCCTCGTGTTCAAATCCTCAACTTCCTTGTCAAGAGCCTGCTTTTGTTGTTTCCAGCTGGATTCCGAAGCCGCCAACTTCGAGGCCGCGGTCTCTGCCGCAGTAAGATTCTCTCTGGCACTCGACTGAACGGACGACAGTTGTTTTTTGAGGACGTCGATCGTCTTGATCGAATCGGCATGGGCAACAACTTCGTTTGAGTAACGCTCTTCCGCAGCCTGGACCAAACTGACGTTGAGCTACTGTGACCCGGGAAAAGAGCATTTGGTGGAATTACCTTGACGCGTTCTTCTTGCTGTCGAACTTCATTCTCTCTTGAAGCTCGGTCGCTCTCAGAATGCTTCTCCGACGTGCTCAGGTCCACAATCGTATCTTCAAGCTCTTTCTTGTCCGCCATCCAGGTGGTACGCTCCGTCTCGAAGGATTTCTGAAGCTCGTGATCTTTCGCGACGAGTTGCGCCAATTCGGCTTGGGCCGCAGCAAGCTTGACTTCCAGCGCTTTGCATTCAGACTGGGGTACCTATCAGGAAATGGCAAGACAAACACTAAACACAGAAACTTACCTCAAAGCGTGCAACTTGAGCCTCCGTAGACGCCTTATACTCGTCATATGTGGTGTTGAGAGTGGCAAGGGCCGTTTCGCTGGCTTGGCTGATTTCCTGGAACTGCTGTACATGGCTTCTGGCAGTCTCGAGGTCAACTTCCGTTATCTTAAGTTGTGAACTGAGATATTGAGAGGTCAGCGTCCTGGAGAGCGACAGGACACAAGAGAGGATGATTACCGCAATTCGGCAACTTCCGACTCGAGTTGTTCGTCACGGCTCAAGTCCTGGGCTAGAGCGCTCGGAGCACCATTGGGTCCCGATGTACGGCGCTCATAGACAGAAAGTTTTTCTTCGTTACCCTTGAGCTGTCTGGTGAGATCTTCGACGCGCTCTTCCAGATGTTTTTTGCTCGTCTCTGCACCCACAAGCGCTTCACGAGTCTTTGACAAGTCTTGGTTCTACAACAAGTGAGAATGGGAAGACGCTATTTGTGAGAGTAAAGCCCTTACATGCTTGTCCAGACGACTTTGAAGTTCCTTGAGCTCTATATCCTTTTGAAGCGATATGTGACGGACGTTATCCCGCTCTTGGGTGACTTGAGAACGAAGGTCTTGGCTAGAGGGACCCAATGTTTAATGACTGGGATGAAAGATACAGGAAAAGAATTGTCACGTTTGGCTCTCCAACATCTGGAGTTGATTCTCCAAGCGGCGCCTGTCGCTTTCCCCAGAACGTTCCAGGTCATTATGCATTTTGTTGACGTTGACCATGAGGTCCGAAAGGTGTGCGCGCTCCATAGCGAGGCTCTTGTTCTCTTCCACCAGGCGCGATTGTACGCTCTGACCAACCCGTCAGCCGTTGCGCAATAGGTAAAAGCAGTCGAAAACTAACCTCCCAAATACTCTTCTCCGCACGCAAATTGGCACATTCGTTACGGAGCTGCTCGACGCGACCATTTGCAACATGGAGGTCTTCGACAGCACGGGTGCACTCGATATCAAGACGTGTGAGTTGGTCAGAAAGTTGGTGATTCCGTTTCGTGAGATCGTCAAGTTCGCGCTCGTGATGTTGATGTTGATCTTGGTTAATCCGATGACGTTCTAGAACCGGGGGTCAAATTGACGGTAAACGAAATGTAAACGCGCGGACGAACCAGAAAGGTATTCAATTTTCGCGTTGGCCTTGGCCAACGAAGCTCCTAACTGACCAGCTTCCCGCTGCGCCGCGGTCAGGTCGTCGCGCAGTTTGTTGGCGTCAACATTCATCTCCGTCCTATATGCATCAAATTGTGACTGCACTTCAGCAAGCTCAGTCACAACATCCGAAGAGGCGGCGGCCGCTGAAGGAACTTCTCCAACACCATTGACACGAGGACGTTCGCCCTTTTCGGCTCGTGCAAGCATGACTCGGAGTGCATCGCGTTCTTTGACATATGCTTGGATGACCGAGTCGCTGTTCTTCTTCTGTCTCTCCAGTTGTCCGACGAGCTCCTGGATAGCCTCGTGGGCCTCACGAACAGCTTCGCCCTGTTCCCGGTCCATTGCGTCTCGATACTCCTTCTCCTCGCTCTCCATCTTCCTACCCAACTCCCTCACGATCTTCAATAGCTTCTGATTCTGCTCTTGGAGCCCTCCTATCGACTTGAAAAGTACAAGGTTGTTGGTAATCACGCTTTCAGTGTCCTCGGCGGGCGCGATGTTCATGGCATCCAAATCCTCGTCTGAAGGAAGTGCAGGGTCGTCTCTCCTGTGGATCTCTTTGAGGAGGGTTTGGACTTGGCGGCCAAGGTCTTCCAATTGCTTCTGGAGAAGTTCGGTCTCACGGGCAGACTGGGTGAGTTTCCGAGAGTTCTCCAATGCAAGGTTCGCTTGGGCATCGCGGTCGGAAAGGGCTTGAGCAAGTTGTGAAGCAAGCTGCGAAGCTTCAACTTGGAGTCGCTCGTACTCGGACCGTTGCTGGGAGAGAATGGGCGCCTACGAATGTGTGAGCGGTGTGACTCATAGCAACAACCCGATGACGTACCCGTTCTTCAATTTGAGCCAAAACCGAGGACAGAGTTCGGTCCATGTGGTCATATTCCGCACATTTACGAGCAAACTCTTCCTGAAGACGAACATAGTCCGCATACACTTCGGTGAATGTTTTCCCACTTCTCTGCGCCCTGCTAGCCATAGCCACTGTCGGGCTCAGCCCCATCATCCCATCCGTCATCAAGTCCCGCGTTGCCGGTGTGCGTTGGGGAGTGCCCCCAGCAAAGTGCGGAAGCTCACCCTTGTCAATCCGCTCCAAGACGTTCTCGAGTTGCTCTACTCGCTTCTCAGCACCCTCACGACCTTTCCGCTCCCTCTCGATCTCCTCCCGCAATTCGCTCTCCCTCGCCTCTGATTTCTCTCCGACAGTCGCCCACTCTCGTTCAATGGTCTCCACAATCTCTTTCGCCTGTTTCTCCCTCTCTTCCATCATAGTGACCAGACGCTTCAAGCCACTGACTTCACTGGTATACGTTGCTTCTTGTTCGGCCAATTGTCCTGTGAGGTCTTGAACTTTCGAGAGAGCTTGCGATAATTGATGTGCCTGCGACGTTTGACTCGATTGTAAAGCTTTGAGAGACGCCTGCATCGAGACATTGGATTGTGAAAGGGAGTCGTAAGAGGCTTGCAGAGTGGCAAGTTCCGTGTGTTTGGCGCGTCGGTACTTGGAGAGCTCTTCGGTTTTAGCAGTGTACTCATTGTTACTACGTTCCACCTCAGCTTGAGAGAGTTGGAGTTGTTGTCTAAGTGAGTCAAGTGTGTACTAGCAAATGGGGAATAAGTCGGCTGAAAGGGAAAGCAATGGACTGAGGCCACCTTGGAGGCAGTCTCTGACGACCTCAGCTCCCTGACTTGGGCTTCCAGTGATTGATGGTCGTGACGCGCTTCTTTGAGGTTTGCGCGAAGCGTCTGGATCTCCTCTACATAGCGAGAGGGATGAGCAATAGACAGAGCTTAGACAGAATGAATTCACCTTCTCGTTGGGTGCTTTCTTGCTTCAACCTACTGATAACGCCCACGAGGTCGCGTTTTTCTCGCTCCGTGTCTTCGACCCGCTGCTTCAAGGAAATTGTGGCAGACGACGATGAGTTTTGTGAGTCTGAGAGCTGAGCAATTTGGGCTTGTAGCGCTGCTTGAGACGCGGCTGTGGCATGCTGTCAGGTTGACCCTGTTTTCAATGAATGCCAGTGGAACATACCCAGTTGGTCGCGCTCCTGTTTCACTTGTTTCAATTCCCCATGAACGGTTTCGAGAGAGGATTCAAGGTCTTTCGTCAAACTCTCCCGATCCTGAAGAGCTTGATCTAACTCCACATCCTTCCTTCGCGCCTCTGCACGTGCTTCGTCAAGCTCGCGTTGCACGGTGTCGACCTCCGAAGCTTGGGAAAGGAGTTGCCGGTATAGTTGCAGAACTGCTTCAGGTGATGGTGAGGTAATGTCGGTGTCGGGAAGCATTGCGGTGAGAGAGTCGAGGTCAATATCGTCTGGGAGAGACAATGTAAAGGAACTATGGGTGTCTTCTTGAGTGTCGGAAGAAGCCCCTTCATGCTCCTGTTCGTTTGTTGTGGCCTCTGTGGCCCTTTTCTTTCTTCTAGTGAGGACCATGATAGAGTGTGTCCTGAACACAAAGGACGATGAGGAGAGGGCAAGTCAGAACTCAGGCAGGACTGAGAACCGTAGTGACCGATCTCCAGTCTTTCCACCAAAAGGACAATGGCGCCGAGGGCACGTGTTCATTTATTATGTAAGATGATCACGTTATCGGTATAAAACTCAAACTTTAAATTTCAGAATCAACAGAAACTTGCAAGCCTACGGGTACGTTCATCATCCTCGAGTCCGACGTTCTGCAACTAATCTTTCATAAAAAGTCACCTTCTGACTCATTTTATCAAGCCTCACAATGAGTTACGTCGCCAAAGGAGAGAAGGAATACGATGCCACCGGTGCACCAGTGCCCCCGCCTAAATTGCACAAAATCAGGATCACTTTGACGAGCAGCAACGTCAAGAACCTCGAAAAATGTTGGTCATAATAGTGTGTGCCCATTACTCTAGCTCACCAGGTGTCGATAGTCTCCACCGATCTTATCAACAGAGCCAAGGATAAACAGCTTCGCGTCAAAGGTCCCGTTCGTCTCCCGACCAAAGTCCTCAAGATCACCACCAGGAAAACTGTCCGTTACTTCTCTGCTGAAGTGCCTCGCCATTCTGACCATCTGATTGTCTGATTTTCCACAGCCTTGTGGTGAAGGATCCAAGACTTGGGATCGTTATGAGCTCAAAATCCACAAGCGGTTGATTGACCTCCACGCTTCCAGCGAAGTCGTCAAACAGATTGTACGGATTCCAGTTTCGCTGGTGCCAGTCCTATGCTTACTCCAATTCAACAGACGAGCATCAGCTTGGAACCTGGTGTTGAGGTTGAGGTCACCATCTCTGCATAAAATACATATGAGTTTATACAATGTGTATAATGAAATCGTACCAAGAGCTCGTTGTACAATATGCGTGAGGGACGGTGAAGATTCGTGTGAATCTTGTGCTACATCTTGAGACGAGGCTGAGTGAAAATTGCCTGATTTGCTTCCACGATGGTCACTCCGCGACTCCGCGTTCCGTCAATACCTTCTCCATAATTTTCTCGTTTCACAACCTCTCGGCCGATTAGAACGCTTCGACAAGGATAGCATCGTTCCAAAGAAGTCACCATGGGGAAGAGTGCGAAATTTCTCAAGCGCAATGTGAGATATCATTCTCATTTTCCACCATCCTTCCTTTCGAACCCCGCCTTATTGTTGCACCCTCGTTCGTCGTGTAGCACAAAAAAGTCAAGTCTTCGACATCTGCTGGTGCGACAGCGACTACGACAGCTGTCAGTGCTTCCAATGCAATCCACTCGCACGTCGATAAGGCAAAGAAGAAAGCGAATCTCATCGGAAAAACAGCGAAAGCCAGATCTTCTTCAGGCGTTGCCGCAACACCCTCACATGGAGATAGTGGCCATGGAGTCTTAGGAGGCGCGGACTATGTTTCCTTGATGATGGGTGGGAGGCGGAAAGCAAAAGCGGAAGCTCTGAAGTTGCCTCGCGATGACGATACCATGAATCCTTGATGGTCTCGACACCCCGAAAAGAGACGTCCTTGATTCTCGCAAAAGTGTACAGTTTCTTGGGGTTTCCCCTTCCTCAGTCTATATACAGAATATTTACGACGCAAACCACAGGTCTAGCATACGATTTACCACTCGAGTTCGTCTCCTTTCTCATCAATGAATTTGCCTGTGTAAACAAGAACAAGCGTGAATCGAGATACACACACGAACGATGGCAACCTACCTGTTGGCCCATTCTTGTCCAAAAGAGCCCAGTTGACGAGGGTCATTGCGCCGTCCCTTTCGGACTTCCCACCGGCACTGAAACCGTTCAACTTTGTGGATGTAAACCCGGGGGTGACGGCGTTGACTTTGAACCCTTCGCTCTTGAGCTCGTGTGCGAGACCGATCGTATACGAATTCGCAGCTGCTTTCGATGTATTGTACGCCGCGACTTCATGTAGGAAACCTTTTGGTCCAGCTTGTAGGTTGTTAGAGGCCATGTCGGTCGACACATTCAATATCACCGGGTTGCTGGACTTGCGAAGAAGAGGGATGAAGGTGGTAGTGGTCGCAATCAAGCCGAAGAAGTTTGGTTCGAAGGTAGACCGGACAACTTCTAGGGAAAGGGTAACTGGGTTTTGAGGCTCGGACATCGCAGCATGACCTTCAGCGGAACACTTTGAGAATGAGATCAGATGTGATGATCACCTCATACTACGCACCCGCGTTATTGACAAGAACATCAAGGCGACCTTCGGCGTTTTCAATCGTAGCTTTTGCGGCTTTGATGGATTCGATATCGGTTACGTCTAGGTGAACGTATTTGACCTTCAAGCCCTCTGCCACCAATTTCGCTCTAGGATGGCTCGTTAGAATGCGAGGCAGGCAAAAACACGAGGGGGCGTACTCAGCCTCCTTTCCAGCAGCTTCTTTGCGTGCTGCAAGATACACGGTATTCCCCTTCTCAGCCAAGACCCTCGTGAGCTCAAAGCCGATACCAGTGTTGGCCCCTAACGCGTGTGATCAATGCCTTGCCCCTTTACAGAGCCAGCCAGTGAACAAACCTGTTACGAGTATGACTTTAGAAGACATGGCACTTTCTGGAGATTGTTGTGGATTGTAGTATTGAGTGGGTGAAGTAGCTTTGAGATATGGGACTTCCTTTACTCAGTGGAACAAGCCGCTTTAATAGCAGAAATGGTTTCTCTTAGATAATCACGTCCTTTGCGCACCACATGGTTTTAGTGTACTAGGTGCATCATCATCCGTACCCACTCCTCGCTTCCGGTGTAGTGTATCCCTACGGAGGCCGCGCGTTGGAATCTCCCATGAAGCCGTTGCGCAAAGGTGAAAAATAGTAGGAAGGACATGTCAGATTTTGATAGGGTATTACTCAATGAGGTCGATGTCATTTTGCAATTTCGGTGTATGTTCAGCCGCCGATCTAATCTCTCCGCGGGGATATTTGTAGTACAAAGTGGATTTAAACACTCCCATCACGGTACGTACGAACACACGCCGATTGGCAAGCAGGGATATATGAATACCACGAGCAAAGCGGAGAGAAAAACGAATACACATTCTTCACTTAACGTTGAAGCGAAAAGGGGGAAATGACGACAAGGGGAGAAAATCAAAATCTGAAAGAGCACATTCGGGGGGTAGGAGGGGGGTAGCGCGAAACCAGGATGTTGACGATTGGGTTTTGCCTTGCCTTGACCGTCAACGGATGATTCCTGGGAGAAAAGAGAGAAAAGAGAGTATCTTCGGGATGCCAAAAGAGGCATGGCGATGATATGAGAAGAACGGGCTGTTGGTCATTCAAGTCGTGATTGGTTCAGCGAGCGAACCCAGTCGTGGAGGGACGAAGGCTATCAAACGTCGTGAACAGCGGAGATTCTCCATCTGCAAGTTGTGAACTGGTGTTTGAGGGCCCCGCAAGGATAATGTTTGAAAGCGCCCGGTCCGACACGACTTGTGAGGACCCGCTGCTTTGGGAAATTCCTGCAAGAGAACGTTTCGCAGAGTTTTCGTCGCTGAACGGGTCGATTGAAAATTGGGAAAACGACGTCGAAGTAGGGCCTTGCGGAACGTCGGAGGGAGCGCGAAAATGACCACGTGCGGGGTATGGCCGCCGAAGAACATCTCGTGTGGTTGGTGATGCTGTGGTCTGTGGCATAGCACCACCAACTGAGGGTGAGGTCGGTGCGCTGTTAGCTCGGCTGCTGGCATTTGATGGCAGGGCGGCGAGGTTCAAGATATCTTCAATATTTAGTGCATTAATTGACACCTCCGCGTTGAACGGACCATCTTGTTCAAGAACCTGTGGGCGATCGCCAGCATTGGCATCGTCGGGTGGAAGAACTTGAGACCAGGAAGACGTGTTCGAGCGCGGTCCACTTGCAGTCCTCATTGTCATGAATTTGTCCGTTGATGTGTACGCGGGATTCTCGACAAAACCAGAAGGGTATTTCTTCAAGTCACCATCCGTGGCATGTGGTACAGCTTTGTCCTTCCTTCCTCCTTTCTCTAGAAGTGTTGGGTCAAACGAGGTCCCTATGCGTTTCCTTCGACGGCGTTCGCGGCACACGAAAAGCACGACAGCAATCGCCATAAAACCAACAGCTCCGCCTCCGATAGATGCACCAATTATCAGAGGCCTGGAAGCTCCAGGTGAAAATCTGACCAGGAAATGGAGCATAGAGATGACGAACCTCGGAACCTTCGGAACGGGTTGCGGCGAAGAGGACTTACTCGGAAAGGAGTTCGCCTTGCAACTTTGGTCACTCCCCGAATCACCGCCAACTTATTTTCAAAACACATTGTGATTGTTAGACTTTGAACTGAAAAAAAAGAAGCAAAAGTGTACCTGTGAAGAGCGGAGAAGTCTCCTGGTTTCCCCGACCATCATCCATTAGCAACGTTATTTCCTTATTCCGGGAGAAGCTCATGAGATATTTGGCTTCCCCCGCCTGAGGATTGTCGGAGGTGCGATTGAGGATTATTGATGCGCCGTTCGGGTTGTACAATCGAACAGATGGGGCCGATGTGATCAGTGAACGATTATAAGATATCGAAAACTCTTCGCATTGGGTGACGGATGATGGAAGAAGGTAAAGACGGGTTTTTGTGCTGGCGGGAGGTTCCAAGCAGCCTCCGTTGCTTGTGGGGGAGGCGATGACTCTTGTGATATCAGATACCTTGGCGACATTCTCTCCTGTTTTGGTGTCCAGGGATGCAACAAAGGTAGTACCCGCTGCGAGCGGTAAAAATGTAACCGTGACTCCTGACGAATTAGCAGTTGCGTTTGGAATGGGGATGTATATCGGGCGTGAGTTGAAAGGCAAGAGGGTGAGTGTTGAGGGAAGTGCATCGGGATTGGGGGACCCAACAAAAGCAAGGGAGACTGGCTCGCATTGCGCAACTGTTTCGAAAGTGAATTTGAATTCTGAGCAAAGGACGACCCGCGATCCAAGGGAGAAGACTCCCATTAGAAGGGTGAAAAAGCAAAGCATGGCTTAGGAAAGGAGCGAGCGGATGTCAGTTGGAGCTAAACCGACGGCGCTGCACTGCTGGCCGGTAGAAGGAATTGCGGAACGAAGGAGAGTGACAAACGGTATGTGTGTGAGGATAGGGCGAAAAGAGAGCCCCAACATCTTGCGGATCGGGAGTTTATGAAGCGGTTGAAACTTTGACCCTGACTGATGGGTTCACTGCTCCAAACTGTTGGGTATGAGGTCAGGGGTTGACAAAGACCATTATAACGATTCCAACCAGTTTATCTAGAAAGCGAAGGTCTCCCTCGTTGTCCGTTGTCGAGAGAACCAAGAAGAACCATTATTTCCAAATTGAACCGAGCCGATCACGATCGACGATTGGTCATCAACATCCCCCACAAGAATCATCCACACGTGATCATTCACAGTCCA
>CEMH01203335.1:0-13022 GCA_001179725.1 Macrocystidia cucumis | reverse complement strand
CAAACAACACCGGGTGGATCGGGAACTCCCTTTTCTGTTCCACCTTTTTTTTCCCCTATCGTCGCTATATATTCACTTGCTATCGTGCTTTCGTTACCATGTCCATTTCACGCACTCACTCAGTTACGCCCACTCATCATCCTCACCATAACCACCACCACCCTCCATTTATATTAGTTTCTCATCCTCGCTTTTCTACTTTCTTAGTCTCCTTTTACGTCTCTTTCACGCATCCTCCACGTACGGCTTTAGCTTCGATTCTAGTATCGAACTCATGGTTCTCTTTTTCTCTCTATCTCCTCACGATTCCCACGCGCGCATGACTTGATTTGATTTTGATTATTCTCTTCATAGCACGTCCCTTCTACTACAGGACCTCTCGAGTCCTTCGTGTAGACATCACGTTTGATATACCTTTTTTTTTGAGGTTCTACGAAATGCAATGCTTGATTATGACATGATTTTTTTACTATTTTCATCACTTGTGAGGATTTTCGGTCCTGGCTTGACCAACCATGATCTTGACTTGACCATTAACTTGACCATGACCATGACCTTGACCGTGACTTGACCATATCCTTGACTTGACCATGACCTTCCTTGACCTTGACCTTGACCATGACCATGACCTCACCCAAGGGTACATTGATAAGGGCGCTTCCAACAAAGTTAAGTTCGGATGGAACGTCACAAGCCCGTCTTATATTTTGGGGCCACAGACGATTAAGTTCGGCGCATGCGTATGTACGTGCACATAAGAGACAGATGAGGGAGGGAAATGATATAAAAACTACAATGAACATTCAAAAGGAAAGCAGAAAAATTGGACAGCGTCCTCTGACAACAAACAAGCATAAGAAACAGCAAAACGCAACAACAGAGGAAAGTTAGAGACTATGTTGAAGGCGCGGTGGGTGGTGGCGGCCGTCTCAGCTGCACAGGTTTTGTTGGTGGAGTAGCAGCAGCCTGGGGTGGTGTCGGACTACTTTCCGTGCCTGCCGGTTTCAGTCGCTTCGCCAATGAATCTTCAGCTCCGCCTGTGCTCTCCTCTCGCGGTCTTTTGTTGGCTGCACCCATGATGGACATACCGCCCGCAGTAGTGGCAGCACTGGCAGCAGCAGCCGCTGTGGGAGTAGCGGGTTTGACTGGGGGGACTCGGGTGGGGGCTCCACCTCGCTGAGGTCGCGCAACGCCACGCGTAGGGGCACCACCACGACCCACCGGTGTGCTTCCTTGTGGTCGAGTCGGAAGACCAGTAGTGGCAGACCGTGTCGCAGGACCAGTTGGGGTCGCAGGTACCGATCTCGCAGCTGCTGCAGTGGCGGCAGCAACAGCCGACGTAGCTGGTGTTGCTGGTGTTGCTGGTGTAGTGGGTGTTGCTGGTGTGGTGGTGGTGGTGGTGGTAGCGGCTGTAATGGCGACGGCTTCGTTCAGTGCTCCAGACGTACGCCATTCAAGGATCTGGGTTTCCAACTCCTTGACCCGCTTCTGTGCACGAGCAAGTTGTGCCTCCTTGATTCTGCCTTTTGCCGCTTGCTCCATCCGGCCTCGTTCCATGGCAGACGTGATATCCTCGGCTTGCTGCGCCTTGAGCTCTTCTTCTCGCGCTGCGATGGCGGCGTCAATGACAGCTTTCTGGTCCTCATTCGGGGGTGGTACTGCAGCCTTCTTGGCTGCTTCAACGGCTGCCTTGAGGTCTGCCTGATATTTTGTGGTGAGCTCCTCTCTCAAAGCTCGCAACTCTTCGGCATGCATTTGAGCCACCTCTTCAGAAGGCGCAGATCCAGAGGTTTGTTGAGCTTCAACCTTCGCGGCTGCCACCGCTGCAGCGATGCGAGCTGGCTCGCCACTTTTCAATCTGGTCAATTCCGTCAGGCGAGCGTGCATTTTGTCCTGAGATATATGAGCAGCTATATTAGACCAAAATGGTCCTCCCTACCTTCAGAACGCGTAATGACTTGAGGTCGTCTTCCGTTTTCTGGGCTTTTTCTTTGAACGCCTATTGAATACAATTTAGTTCTGCCCT
The DNA here is from genome assembly GCA_001179725.1 of Macrocystidia cucumis. NCBI lineage: Eukaryota > Fungi > Basidiomycota > Agaricomycetes > Agaricales > Macrocystidiaceae > Macrocystidia > Macrocystidia cucumis. Next base: position 10,996 of record CEMH01203335.1, on the reverse strand, counting down.
TCTGGAACAAGGGTGGGAGAACACACCTGGAATTCGGCAACCGCCTCATCCCTTGCCTTGATGAGTTCTTCCCTTTCAGCATCAGTTAGAGGGTTGGCATTTTCCGACGACGGCTGGTTTGTAGATGTTGATTCCATCCAAGTAGCCTTTTCGGCAAGTAGCTTGTCCCTTTCTTCAGTAAGTGACGCCTGTAGAACGCGGCAAATTAACAAAGGTTCAAAAACAAAGAGGGGGAAAAACCCACCAGAAGAGCTGCTTGAGCCTGATTATCGGCTGTAGTGGCAAGAGAATCCGCCGTTTTCTCGTTTTCGTGCTGAGACTGGGCAGATTCCAACTCGCTGATCTTTGCTTCCAATGTTGACACCTGCGAAGCCAACTGCTCCTTCTCCTCGGTGAGGGTCGTCTTTTGGGTATTGAAGTCCTCCATCTTGTTCTTGAAGATCTGGTTATTGCGGATGCCGGTCTCCTTGTTGCGCTTTACTAGTTCTTCTAGGTTGGTGATACGCTCCGTGGCAGCAGCCAGAGCCTCTTTGGTGGTCGTTTGGGATTGTTCCAGTGCCTCCTTTTGAGCAGTAAGACCTTCGATTTGTTCCTTCAACGACTGAACTTCGGCTGGATCGATACGGTCATACTATCCAGCTACAGTGAGCACAATTGCAGCCATGGCAGCGGTGAAAGCGGATTACCTTGGTTAGAAGCTGAGCGTTCCGTTCTTGCCATCTGCGGTTCTCTTCCTCTAAGCGTGTGACCTGAGAAGTGCTAGCCTGGAGTTCAGCCTGAGCAACTCGGGCTTGTTCTTTGGCAGGTTCCAACTCTTGCGAAAGCCGTTGAAGTTTCGCCTCTAGATCGCGCGACTTCTTCGAGTAACTTTCACATTCCGAGCGAAGGGTGGCGTTGCTTTCGCGAAGGATATTAAGCTGATTGATGCGCTCCAAAAGCTCAGCGTGTTGAGCGGCGGAGGTGGCGTTTTCAACAGCGCGCTCACGCTCCTGGAATAACTGGTCAACGGGCTGTCTTCTCTTTGAGGCGACGTCGCGTTCACTAACCTCAGAAAGGGTATTGCGGGTTTCATCTAGTTGTTGCGAAAGGTGGTCCACTTGTGCCTTCAGCCGAGCATTCTCCTGCTTGCTCAACTCGAGTTGGAGATCAACAATCTCTTTCTCCTTGCGCAAGTAGCCAACGACTGAACGAAGTTCGGAAAGTTTCGTGTCGGTGCCACCCTGAGCCTCGTTGTCGTCACTCCGTGACGCTGAAGAGTCCGCTGCTTGTCGGATACGAGCAGCTTGTGTGCTGACAGATTCTAGATGCTGGTGAAGAATTGCATTCTGAGATGCGAGGTCTTGGCATCTGCAGCAACGATCAACTAAATATCCCAGAATGGCCATGAACTATGGACTCGCCTCGTGTTCAAATCCTCAACTTCCTTGTCAAGAGCCTGCTTTTGTTGTTTCCAGCTGGATTCCGAAGCCGCCAACTTCGAGGCCGCGGTCTCTGCCGCAGTAAGATTCTCTCTGGCACTCGACTGAACGGACGACAGTTGTTTTTTGAGGACGTCGATCGTCTTGATCGAATCGGCATGGGCAACAACTTCGTTTGAGTAACGCTCTTCCGCAGCCTGGACCAAACTGACGTTGAGCTACTGTGACCCGGGAAAAGAGCATTTGGTGGAATTACCTTGACGCGTTCTTCTTGCTGTCGAACTTCATTCTCTCTTGAAGCTCGGTCGCTCTCAGAATGCTTCTCCGACGTGCTCAGGTCCACAATCGTATCTTCAAGCTCTTTCTTGTCCGCCATCCAGGTGGTACGCTCCGTCTCGAAGGATTTCTGAAGCTCGTGATCTTTCGCGACGAGTTGCGCCAATTCGGCTTGGGCCGCAGCAAGCTTGACTTCCAGCGCTTTGCATTCAGACTGGGGTACCTATCAGGAAATGGCAAGACAAACACTAAACACAGAAACTTACCTCAAAGCGTGCAACTTGAGCCTCCGTAGACGCCTTATACTCGTCATATGTGGTGTTGAGAGTGGCAAGGGCCGTTTCGCTGGCTTGGCTGATTTCCTGGAACTGCTGTACATGGCTTCTGGCAGTCTCGAGGTCAACTTCCGTTATCTTAAGTTGTGAACTGAGATATTGAGAGGTCAGCGTCCTGGAGAGCGACAGGACACAAGAGAGGATGATTACCGCAATTCGGCAACTTCCGACTCGAGTTGTTCGTCACGGCTCAAGTCCTGGGCTAGAGCGCTCGGAGCACCATTGGGTCCCGATGTACGGCGCTCATAGACAGAAAGTTTTTCTTCGTTACCCTTGAGCTGTCTGGTGAGATCTTCGACGCGCTCTTCCAGATGTTTTTTGCTCGTCTCTGCACCCACAAGCGCTTCACGAGTCTTTGACAAGTCTTGGTTCTACAACAAGTGAGAATGGGAAGACGCTATTTGTGAGAGTAAAGCCCTTACATGCTTGTCCAGACGACTTTGAAGTTCCTTGAGCTCTATATCCTTTTGAAGCGATATGTGACGGACGTTATCCCGCTCTTGGGTGACTTGAGAACGAAGGTCTTGGCTAGAGGGACCCAATGTTTAATGACTGGGATGAAAGATACAGGAAAAGAATTGTCACGTTTGGCTCTCCAACATCTGGAGTTGATTCTCCAAGCGGCGCCTGTCGCTTTCCCCAGAACGTTCCAGGTCATTATGCATTTTGTTGACGTTGACCATGAGGTCCGAAAGGTGTGCGCGCTCCATAGCGAGGCTCTTGTTCTCTTCCACCAGGCGCGATTGTACGCTCTGACCAACCCGTCAGCCGTTGCGCAATAGGTAAAAGCAGTCGAAAACTAACCTCCCAAATACTCTTCTCCGCACGCAAATTGGCACATTCGTTACGGAGCTGCTCGACGCGACCATTTGCAACATGGAGGTCTTCGACAGCACGGGTGCACTCGATATCAAGACGTGTGAGTTGGTCAGAAAGTTGGTGATTCCGTTTCGTGAGATCGTCAAGTTCGCGCTCGTGATGTTGATGTTGATCTTGGTTAATCCGATGACGTTCTAGAACCGGGGGTCAAATTGACGGTAAACGAAATGTAAACGCGCGGACGAACCAGAAAGGTATTCAATTTTCGCGTTGGCCTTGGCCAACGAAGCTCCTAACTGACCAGCTTCCCGCTGCGCCGCGGTCAGGTCGTCGCGCAGTTTGTTGGCGTCAACATTCATCTCCGTCCTATATGCATCAAATTGTGACTGCACTTCAGCAAGCTCAGTCACAACATCCGAAGAGGCGGCGGCCGCTGAAGGAACTTCTCCAACACCATTGACACGAGGACGTTCGCCCTTTTCGGCTCGTGCAAGCATGACTCGGAGTGCATCGCGTTCTTTGACATATGCTTGGATGACCGAGTCGCTGTTCTTCTTCTGTCTCTCCAGTTGTCCGACGAGCTCCTGGATAGCCTCGTGGGCCTCACGAACAGCTTCGCCCTGTTCCCGGTCCATTGCGTCTCGATACTCCTTCTCCTCGCTCTCCATCTTCCTACCCAACTCCCTCACGATCTTCAATAGCTTCTGATTCTGCTCTTGGAGCCCTCCTATCGACTTGAAAAGTACAAGGTTGTTGGTAATCACGCTTTCAGTGTCCTCGGCGGGCGCGATGTTCATGGCATCCAAATCCTCGTCTGAAGGAAGTGCAGGGTCGTCTCTCCTGTGGATCTCTTTGAGGAGGGTTTGGACTTGGCGGCCAAGGTCTTCCAATTGCTTCTGGAGAAGTTCGGTCTCACGGGCAGACTGGGTGAGTTTCCGAGAGTTCTCCAATGCAAGGTTCGCTTGGGCATCGCGGTCGGAAAGGGCTTGAGCAAGTTGTGAAGCAAGCTGCGAAGCTTCAACTTGGAGTCGCTCGTACTCGGACCGTTGCTGGGAGAGAATGGGCGCCTACGAATGTGTGAGCGGTGTGACTCATAGCAACAACCCGATGACGTACCCGTTCTTCAATTTGAGCCAAAACCGAGGACAGAGTTCGGTCCATGTGGTCATATTCCGCACATTTACGAGCAAACTCTTCCTGAAGACGAACATAGTCCGCATACACTTCGGTGAATGTTTTCCCACTTCTCTGCGCCCTGCTAGCCATAGCCACTGTCGGGCTCAGCCCCATCATCCCATCCGTCATCAAGTCCCGCGTTGCCGGTGTGCGTTGGGGAGTGCCCCCAGCAAAGTGCGGAAGCTCACCCTTGTCAATCCGCTCCAAGACGTTCTCGAGTTGCTCTACTCGCTTCTCAGCACCCTCACGACCTTTCCGCTCCCTCTCGATCTCCTCCCGCAATTCGCTCTCCCTCGCCTCTGATTTCTCTCCGACAGTCGCCCACTCTCGTTCAATGGTCTCCACAATCTCTTTCGCCTGTTTCTCCCTCTCTTCCATCATAGTGACCAGACGCTTCAAGCCACTGACTTCACTGGTATACGTTGCTTCTTGTTCGGCCAATTGTCCTGTGAGGTCTTGAACTTTCGAGAGAGCTTGCGATAATTGATGTGCCTGCGACGTTTGACTCGATTGTAAAGCTTTGAGAGACGCCTGCATCGAGACATTGGATTGTGAAAGGGAGTCGTAAGAGGCTTGCAGAGTGGCAAGTTCCGTGTGTTTGGCGCGTCGGTACTTGGAGAGCTCTTCGGTTTTAGCAGTGTACTCATTGTTACTACGTTCCACCTCAGCTTGAGAGAGTTGGAGTTGTTGTCTAAGTGAGTCAAGTGTGTACTAGCAAATGGGGAATAAGTCGGCTGAAAGGGAAAGCAATGGACTGAGGCCACCTTGGAGGCAGTCTCTGACGACCTCAGCTCCCTGACTTGGGCTTCCAGTGATTGATGGTCGTGACGCGCTTCTTTGAGGTTTGCGCGAAGCGTCTGGATCTCCTCTACATAGCGAGAGGGATGAGCAATAGACAGAGCTTAGACAGAATGAATTCACCTTCTCGTTGGGTGCTTTCTTGCTTCAACCTACTGATAACGCCCACGAGGTCGCGTTTTTCTCGCTCCGTGTCTTCGACCCGCTGCTTCAAGGAAATTGTGGCAGACGACGATGAGTTTTGTGAGTCTGAGAGCTGAGCAATTTGGGCTTGTAGCGCTGCTTGAGACGCGGCTGTGGCATGCTGTCAGGTTGACCCTGTTTTCAATGAATGCCAGTGGAACATACCCAGTTGGTCGCGCTCCTGTTTCACTTGTTTCAATTCCCCATGAACGGTTTCGAGAGAGGATTCAAGGTCTTTCGTCAAACTCTCCCGATCCTGAAGAGCTTGATCTAACTCCACATCCTTCCTTCGCGCCTCTGCACGTGCTTCGTCAAGCTCGCGTTGCACGGTGTCGACCTCCGAAGCTTGGGAAAGGAGTTGCCGGTATAGTTGCAGAACTGCTTCAGGTGATGGTGAGGTAATGTCGGTGTCGGGAAGCATTGCGGTGAGAGAGTCGAGGTCAATATCGTCTGGGAGAGACAATGTAAAGGAACTATGGGTGTCTTCTTGAGTGTCGGAAGAAGCCCCTTCATGCTCCTGTTCGTTTGTTGTGGCCTCTGTGGCCCTTTTCTTTCTTCTAGTGAGGACCATGATAGAGTGTGTCCTGAACACAAAGGACGATGAGGAGAGGGCAAGTCAGAACTCAGGCAGGACTGAGAACCGTAGTGACCGATCTCCAGTCTTTCCACCAAAAGGACAATGGCGCCGAGGGCACGTGTTCATTTATTATGTAAGATGATCACGTTATCGGTATAAAACTCAAACTTTAAATTTCAGAATCAACAGAAACTTGCAAGCCTACGGGTACGTTCATCATCCTCGAGTCCGACGTTCTGCAACTAATCTTTCATAAAAAGTCACCTTCTGACTCATTTTATCAAGCCTCACAATGAGTTACGTCGCCAAAGGAGAGAAGGAATACGATGCCACCGGTGCACCAGTGCCCCCGCCTAAATTGCACAAAATCAGGATCACTTTGACGAGCAGCAACGTCAAGAACCTCGAAAAATGTTGGTCATAATAGTGTGTGCCCATTACTCTAGCTCACCAGGTGTCGATAGTCTCCACCGATCTTATCAACAGAGCCAAGGATAAACAGCTTCGCGTCAAAGGTCCCGTTCGTCTCCCGACCAAAGTCCTCAAGATCACCACCAGGAAAACTGTCCGTTACTTCTCTGCTGAAGTGCCTCGCCATTCTGACCATCTGATTGTCTGATTTTCCACAGCCTTGTGGTGAAGGATCCAAGACTTGGGATCGTTATGAGCTCAAAATCCACAAGCGGTTGATTGACCTCCACGCTTCCAGCGAAGTCGTCAAACAGATTGTACGGATTCCAGTTTCGCTGGTGCCAGTCCTATGCTTACTCCAATTCAACAGACGAGCATCAGCTTGGAACCTGGTGTTGAGGTTGAGGTCACCATCTCTGCATAAAATACATATGAGTTTATACAATGTGTATAATGAAATCGTACCAAGAGCTCGTTGTACAATATGCGTGAGGGACGGTGAAGATTCGTGTGAATCTTGTGCTACATCTTGAGACGAGGCTGAGTGAAAATTGCCTGATTTGCTTCCACGATGGTCACTCCGCGACTCCGCGTTCCGTCAATACCTTCTCCATAATTTTCTCGTTTCACAACCTCTCGGCCGATTAGAACGCTTCGACAAGGATAGCATCGTTCCAAAGAAGTCACCATGGGGAAGAGTGCGAAATTTCTCAAGCGCAATGTGAGATATCATTCTCATTTTCCACCATCCTTCCTTTCGAACCCCGCCTTATTGTTGCACCCTCGTTCGTCGTGTAGCACAAAAAAGTCAAGTCTTCGACATCTGCTGGTGCGACAGCGACTACGACAGCTGTCAGTGCTTCCAATGCAATCCACTCGCACGTCGATAAGGCAAAGAAGAAAGCGAATCTCATCGGAAAAACAGCGAAAGCCAGATCTTCTTCAGGCGTTGCCGCAACACCCTCACATGGAGATAGTGGCCATGGAGTCTTAGGAGGCGCGGACTATGTTTCCTTGATGATGGGTGGGAGGCGGAAAGCAAAAGCGGAAGCTCTGAAGTTGCCTCGCGATGACGATACCATGAATCCTTGATGGTCTCGACACCCCGAAAAGAGACGTCCTTGATTCTCGCAAAAGTGTACAGTTTCTTGGGGTTTCCCCTTCCTCAGTCTATATACAGAATATTTACGACGCAAACCACAGGTCTAGCATACGATTTACCACTCGAGTTCGTCTCCTTTCTCATCAATGAATTTGCCTGTGTAAACAAGAACAAGCGTGAATCGAGATACACACACGAACGATGGCAACCTACCTGTTGGCCCATTCTTGTCCAAAAGAGCCCAGTTGACGAGGGTCATTGCGCCGTCCCTTTCGGACTTCCCACCGGCACTGAAACCGTTCAACTTTGTGGATGTAAACCCGGGGGTGACGGCGTTGACTTTGAACCCTTCGCTCTTGAGCTCGTGTGCGAGACCGATCGTATACGAATTCGCAGCTGCTTTCGATGTATTGTACGCCGCGACTTCATGTAGGAAACCTTTTGGTCCAGCTTGTAGGTTGTTAGAGGCCATGTCGGTCGACACATTCAATATCACCGGGTTGCTGGACTTGCGAAGAAGAGGGATGAAGGTGGTAGTGGTCGCAATCAAGCCGAAGAAGTTTGGTTCGAAGGTAGACCGGACAACTTCTAGGGAAAGGGTAACTGGGTTTTGAGGCTCGGACATCGCAGCATGACCTTCAGCGGAACACTTTGAGAATGAGATCAGATGTGATGATCACCTCATACTACGCACCCGCGTTATTGACAAGAACATCAAGGCGACCTTCGGCGTTTTCAATCGTAGCTTTTGCGGCTTTGATGGATTCGATATCGGTTACGTCTAGGTGAACGTATTTGACCTTCAAGCCCTCTGCCACCAATTTCGCTCTAGGATGGCTCGTTAGAATGCGAGGCAGGCAAAAACACGAGGGGGCGTACTCAGCCTCCTTTCCAGCAGCTTCTTTGCGTGCTGCAAGATACACGGTATTCCCCTTCTCAGCCAAGACCCTCGTGAGCTCAAAGCCGATACCAGTGTTGGCCCCTAACGCGTGTGATCAATGCCTTGCCCCTTTACAGAGCCAGCCAGTGAACAAACCTGTTACGAGTATGACTTTAGAAGACATGGCACTTTCTGGAGATTGTTGTGGATTGTAGTATTGAGTGGGTGAAGTAGCTTTGAGATATGGGACTTCCTTTACTCAGTGGAACAAGCCGCTTTAATAGCAGAAATGGTTTCTCTTAGATAATCACGTCCTTTGCGCACCACATGGTTTTAGTGTACTAGGTGCATCATCATCCGTACCCACTCCTCGCTTCCGGTGTAGTGTATCCCTACGGAGGCCGCGCGTTGGAATCTCCCATGAAGCCGTTGCGCAAAGGTGAAAAATAGTAGGAAGGACATGTCAGATTTTGATAGGGTATTACTCAATGAGGTCGATGTCATTTTGCAATTTCGGTGTATGTTCAGCCGCCGATCTAATCTCTCCGCGGGGATATTTGTAGTACAAAGTGGATTTAAACACTCCCATCACGGTACGTACGAACACACGCCGATTGGCAAGCAGGGATATATGAATACCACGAGCAAAGCGGAGAGAAAAACGAATACACATTCTTCACTTAACGTTGAAGCGAAAAGGGGGAAATGACGACAAGGGGAGAAAATCAAAATCTGAAAGAGCACATTCGGGGGGTAGGAGGGGGGTAGCGCGAAACCAGGATGTTGACGATTGGGTTTTGCCTTGCCTTGACCGTCAACGGATGATTCCTGGGAGAAAAGAGAGAAAAGAGAGTATCTTCGGGATGCCAAAAGAGGCATGGCGATGATATGAGAAGAACGGGCTGTTGGTCATTCAAGTCGTGATTGGTTCAGCGAGCGAACCCAGTCGTGGAGGGACGAAGGCTATCAAACGTCGTGAACAGCGGAGATTCTCCATCTGCAAGTTGTGAACTGGTGTTTGAGGGCCCCGCAAGGATAATGTTTGAAAGCGCCCGGTCCGACACGACTTGTGAGGACCCGCTGCTTTGGGAAATTCCTGCAAGAGAACGTTTCGCAGAGTTTTCGTCGCTGAACGGGTCGATTGAAAATTGGGAAAACGACGTCGAAGTAGGGCCTTGCGGAACGTCGGAGGGAGCGCGAAAATGACCACGTGCGGGGTATGGCCGCCGAAGAACATCTCGTGTGGTTGGTGATGCTGTGGTCTGTGGCATAGCACCACCAACTGAGGGTGAGGTCGGTGCGCTGTTAGCTCGGCTGCTGGCATTTGATGGCAGGGCGGCGAGGTTCAAGATATCTTCAATATTTAGTGCATTAATTGACACCTCCGCGTTGAACGGACCATCTTGTTCAAGAACCTGTGGGCGATCGCCAGCATTGGCATCGTCGGGTGGAAGAACTTGAGACCAGGAAGACGTGTTCGAGCGCGGTCCACTTGCAGTCCTCATTGTCATGAATTTGTCCGTTGATGTGTACGCGGGATTCTCGACAAAACCAGAAGGGTATTTCTTCAAGTCACCATCCGTGGCATGTGGTACAGCTTTGTCCTTCCTTCCTCCTTTCTCTAGAAGTGTTGGGTCAAACGAGGTCCCTATGCGTTTCCTTCGACGGCGTTCGCGGCACACGAAAAGCACGACAGCAATCGCCATAAAACCAACAGCTCCGCCTCCGATAGATGCACCAATTATCAGAGGCCTGGAAGCTCCAGGTGAAAATCTGACCAGGAAATGGAGCATAGAGATGACGAACCTCGGAACCTTCGGAACGGGTTGCGGCGAAGAGGACTTACTCGGAAAGGAGTTCGCCTTGCAACTTTGGTCACTCCCCGAATCACCGCCAACTTATTTTCAAAACACATTGTGATTGTTAGACTTTGAACTGAAAAAAAAGAAGCAAAAGTGTACCTGTGAAGAGCGGAGAAGTCTCCTGGTTTCCCCGACCATCATCCATTAGCAACGTTATTTCCTTATTCCGGGAGAAGCTCATGAGATATTTGGCTTCCCCCGCCTGAGGATTGTCGGAGGTGCGATTGAGGATTATTGATGCGCCGTTCGGGTTGTACAATCGAACAGATGGGGCCGATGTGATCAGTGAACGATTATAAGATATCGAAAACTCTTCGCATTGGGTGACGGATGATGGAAGAAGGTAAAGACGGGTTTTTGTGCTGGCGGGAGGTTCCAAGCAGCCTCCGTTGCTTGTGGGGGAGGCGATGACTCTTGTGATATCAGATACCTTGGCGACATTCTCTCCTGTTTTGGTGTCCAGGGATGCAACAAAGGTAGTACCCGCTGCGAGCGGTAAAAATGTAACCGTGACTCCTGACGAATTAGCAGTTGCGTTTGGAATGGGGATGTATATCGGGCGTGAGTTGAAAGGCAAGAGGGTGAGTGTTGAGGGAAGTGCATCGGGATTGGGGGACCCAACAAAAGCAAGGGAGACTGGCTCGCATTGCGCAACTGTTTCGAAAGTGAATTTGAATTCTGAGCAAAGGACGACCCGCGATCCAAGGGAGAAGACTCCCATTAGAAGGGTGAAAAAGCAAAGCATGGCTTAGGAAAGGAGCGAGCGGATGTCAGTTGGAGCTAAACCGACGGCGCTGCACTGCTGGCCGGTAGAAGGAATTGCGGAACGAAGGAGAGTGACAAACGGTATGTGTGTGAGGATAGGGCGAAAAGAGAGCCCCAACATCTTGCGGATCGGGAGTTTATGAAGCGGTTGAAACTTTGACCCTGACTGATGGGTTCACTGCTCCAAACTGTTGGGTATGAGGTCAGGGGTTGACAAAGACCATTATAACGATTCCAACCAGTTTATCTAGAAAGCGAAGGTCTCCCTCGTTGTCCGTTGTCGAGAGAACCAAGAAGAACCATTATTTCCAAATTGAACCGAGCCGATCACGATCGACGATTGGTCATCAACATCCCCCACAAGAATCATCCACACGTGATCATTCACAGTCCA
>CEMH01203327.1:0-10630 GCA_001179725.1 Macrocystidia cucumis | reverse complement strand
CTGCCGTGCTCGAGATGCCTGCCCTCTGGGACAATCTCAGGGTTGGTCTGGACGCTAGGCGCACGACTTCGTACTTGAAGCCAGATCCTAGCCTCGTGTCGCTCTGGCTTGGACGAGCTCGAAACCGCCCTTTGACCGTCTCCGTTATTGCAAGGCCGATTACCAATCATCGTGCACACCCGGATGTGTACTTCGCGATATTCAGTCGTGTTTTCCAAGAGGTCCTCCAATTCCGTGATCAATTGCACACCCTCTCCATCGACCTCTCCACGTTTTTCACACCCGCCATCTTTCATACTATATTCGACTCTTCAGAAACCTTGAGATCCCTGCACAACGTGGATCTTTCCTTCCCCCATCACTTCGAACATATTGCGGCTTGTCTTGAACAGCTTTTCAGAACAGTCCCGCTACTTGCGTCTTTCACAGTTAGCGGCCCTCACCACGTTGGAAACAACTTGCATAGACCAAATTTCGCGGTCTCTCTCCCTAATCTTCTTCATCTCCGTTTGGATGTGGCAATCCTCAGCCCGGAGAATGCCTTTGACCTGCTTCGCGGCGCCCCCAACCTAATCACTTGGAGATGTCACATCAAGGGTTGGAGCGCACCCCCTTCACTCCATCCCATTCGTCTGGAATATGTCNNNNATGTCACGATCTATGTACAGGAAATTCAAGAACCTCGGCTGACCGGTTTCCTCGATCTACTGGAATTACCCTCCCTAGCATCCTTCTCGTTTCAGGGCCACTACTCATTCCCCCCAGCTGAATTTCTCAGTCTTGTTCAACATTCATCCTGCTCTCTGGAGCGTTTGCGAATTGAGGGTAGTCACATCACAGATCGCGAGGTTTTGAGTTGTCTCGAGGCAGTCAGCCTCTCACTCAAGGAGCTCGATATTGTCGATGCTCGGAGTTGCATTACAAGTCGGGTGCTTTCGGCCCTCACTGCAACTCAAACGGGGAATTACCTTTGTCCAAATCTGGAGGAGGTGAAATTGGGTGGTGATGAATTTGAAGGGGCGGAGGACGGGCTGGTTGCACAGATGTTGACCTCGCGGTATGGTCTGGCGATAGGAGAATCGGAATTGAAGCTTCCCTTTTGGGCCAGTCGGTTGAAGCGGGTGGATATCTTCGTCTCGTCACCCCACCACATTCTCGATCGAATACGGCTAACGAAGCTTCACGAGGAAGGGTTAGAAAATTCGGCCATCATGAGGAGAAGTCCTATCTAGATCAATCGTTATGTAACAAGACGTCGCTACTTGTGAGTCCTGCCAAAAGGTTCACATTGGGTTCTCTCAATGAACAATGTTCGTTTTTCGGGTGTTCCCTCACTTGCGTTGTCGGTGTTGGTCGAGTCGATGGAAGACTGAGCGTGTCTGGCTCAAGTTTCATGGAATGTCGACTTCGAAGAACCACCCGACATTTGCCCGTTCCTTCTGTTGAAAACAGTACCCAAGGGTGGGACGGGATGGATAAGGAGTCACCTGCACAGAATTCCTATTGCTTTCCGAGTATAGCAACATTGGAGTAGGAAAGTGGTATCACAGCGCCCATTCTCCCCGTTTTGGATGAAGCAGACGGGGAAATACAGATTGAGGGCTATTCCAGGATGATCGAAGTATGGAATTGATGCTAGTGGCATGCCGTTTTGCAAAATCAAAGGCAGATAGCTGTATTTACAACTTTGACCTTGGTTGTCAAAACTTTCTGTAGTGATGCATCGCGATGATCAGCAACTGGTCCTTAAGAAGCATGTCGAGTTTGGGTGATTCAGTGATGTTTCCTCATTGTTAGCGTCAATCAGATGGGGTCGAGGGTCGTGAAGCAGAAGATGGTGATGTTGCAGGGACTGAAAAGTTTCCTTCAAGAGAATACGATTGGTCACTGTCGCACCGTAAACACAGCTGCCACTCAGAACTTAGCGCGTGGGAATGACACTGTTTGATTTGTCACAGCAATGAAATATAGAATCAAAAAAGGAAATGACTCCTGTGCGCAGCCTCCATGCCATCATGTGGATTTGAGCGCTTATTCCTACCTGCGCTTATTTGCTGTGGAAATCTTCACATCATGGAAGCTCTGCGGCGCGACTATGAGTCACGACGACTCACTGCGACGCAGCAATCCGTCGGTTCCGGTAGCAACGTGACGATCAATCCTCGCCTGCAAACACCGTGTTCACCGGCGCCGAAGTCAGTGCGCGGACTCTCCGTCGTCTTCGCGTGGGTGAACAGATTTAGAACATCAGTGATGTGAGTCACAACCAAGTTCGGAGTGGCTAAGCCTTTGCACCGCAGTGAGCGCATCTCCACATCCGCGATTCTAGGGTTGTGACTTTCAGCAGAACCATCGATACGACAAAAACATATAAAAGCTAGAGGACGATGGCCATTGAATATCATCAACCTTCATCTTCCTCAAGCCTTCAGACACTCCAACCAACCTACTCCCCACTTTCCAACCAAATAACATCATGTCCACAAGTTCTTCCTCATCTTCCGTCTATTCCACTTCATCCACAATGGCGCAGAAATTCGCTCCCAAAAAAGACTATGAAGCTGCATTCGGCGCACTCGCATCGACGTACGGAACTTCCGGATTCGTCCCTTCACCCATCCCCAAATCCAGCTCCGGCTCTCAAAGTAAAACCAAGTCTACTTCAGCCTCGGGAACATCTCAGCGCGCCACTGCACCATCACAAATGACGACGCGTCCCGCATCCTCTCAAACCCCTCGGGACTACGAAGCCGCTTTTGGCCGGCTTTCCTCTGCTTTCGGGTTCGGCTCCTCTATGGTGCCTGTTCCTACGCCTGCAGATTCGCGCCAGAGCTATAGCTTGCGGTCCACACCCACTCAATCAAAGCCTTCAAGCGCGACGAGCTCCTCATCTGGGCGGTCAAGCAAGAAGAATTTTGAGAGCGCCTCGGGTGCCTTGCAAAGCTCTTACGGGAGTGGAGGCCAACCAACAATGTTGCCGAGAGCCTAAACTTTCCCTATTGTAAGCTTCAGTTGTTCTTGAAATGACTCGAATTAGAAAACTCATTACCACCAGTTTATCTTACAGACTGATTTCCAACACTAATGGCGGAATTCCTTTACACTTTTACCTACATGTTATACACTCCTCTTGAATAAACTGTATATTATTTGAACTGCGAACTAATTTTCGCGGTCTCGTTAATCATACCTTTTGAACGGATTAATGTATCCTTGGACAAGAAACAACATCTGAAGCAGTTCTAAAATTTGTGGAGGGTTAACAAGTTTCCAAGAGGACAGGGGCTGAAATATCAGATCTTTAGTTGTTCGATCATCGATCGGGCTGATCGGGCGTTTGGCATCTATTTATGTATGACGACCACCACCTTTCGATCACCCCAACGACTCCTGAGACTCTTGTCATGTCAACTATACCATCTTTAGCATCCATCCAAGGTGGTCAATCGCACTCAGATTCTCCACTTTCAACGTTCCTTACGCTCCTTTTCGAACACTCCCCAATCCTCATCTCAGTTCTCGAACCGGAACTTGCCGAGGACTTGGCGGATTCATCACCGCTCTCATCTTACGCTCAGCTCATCGATAAAGCGATTGAAAGGATCAGAAGATGGGATCTCTCCTCCCAAGCGCGGTTCATCGCGGGTCACCCTCGTATCGGGGAAAGCAAGAACCTCTCTACCCTTAGCGCGAAGGAACAGGGCGGCAACGGGGCGAGTGCACCGACGCCCCCTCAGGTTTTGGCTCGATTAGAGCACCTGAACGCTTGTTATGAGACTCGATACCCTGGGTTGAGGTATATCACGTTTGTGAATGGAAGGAGTAGAGCTGTAATTGCCGAAGAAATGGAGGATGTGCTTGGATTTGAACACTCGTTATCCCCGAACGAGCCATCAATCGATTCCGTCGATTCCGTCGAGGTGGAAGGAGAAAATTGGAAGGGAGAGTTGCATCGCGCTATTGAAGATATTGGAAAGATAGCTAAAAGCAGGTTGACAACACTGGAGGTTCAGTAATCAATTTGTTATTGGGAAGAGGTAGCTACGATGATGTCCATAGGTAAAACATAGGGTGGTACAGATCAGGTCAGTATTTCAACAATGGGGCAGGGTTGATCGGAGTTCTCATGTCCTGATTGGGTGACCAGGCGACTTTGCTTGTTCTCTAGCACGTTTACGCTAGTGAGAAAAGTGAGTCAATGTTGTAGTCCAACTCCCAACAACAGGAGACTGAGACTGACCTCCTGGGCTAGCTTTCTGCGTTCGGCCCACTCTGGACATGCGTCCCATATTTCTTGCAAAATTTCTTCCACGAGCTTGGCATGTTCTTTCTCAGCTTGTTCTTGCGCAAGCTTTTCCTCCTTGGCAACACGTTTTTGCTCACGTATGTGGTCCATCCGTAGTCGGTAGTTCTCATGTTGCTTTGCAGCCCATTCCTGTCGGTCTTTCATCTGCGAGTCCCACACTTCTGGATCTACAGAGAAAGTGTTGTTACGCGAGTCGTATGCCTGGGTGTGGTGGTACTCAGTGGGGATGTCAAATGTTGCGGGGCCGGGTCAGAGGGGAAGGGATGAACCATGACTGACCTTCCGTTTCTCTGGGTCGCTCAATGTCTGAAAGGCTTGGTATACCTAGAATAGTCGAGAGTTATTGCCAAAACGCGCAGTACAATGTTAAATGGCGTACTTGGTGGAACTTGGTTTCTGCAGCTTGCTTTTCGCTCTCACTAACAGATGGGTCAAGTTTATCGGGGTGGGTCTCCAACGCTTTCTGTTTGTATGCTCTGCGTACTGCGCAGGCGCGCAAAGAAGGCCATGAGGCAGGTTGGATCAGTTGCAGAAGCAAAAGAAGAGCGGATATGTTGAAAGCGTATCAACGGGGGATCGCTCTTACCTTCTTCAGCTGATGCTGACCTGGAAATGCCCAGGATATGATAAAACGATAGTAATGGTTGGGACGGCATTGTTTAGTTATATAGATATCCAACGCCGGCGCTGGCGAGAGGCTCCAGGATACAAGAATGTGGTGTTAGCGGTGGTGGTGTGCTATACAGGCTTAGTATGTATGGGTTCAACGTCAACTCGCATCAAATTCGGCGCGAGGCGTTGTGATCGCGCATCACGTGGACAACGACATCCATCATTCCCTGACAACTCAAGCGAAGGTCGCAGCGTGGATCATTGGCAGCGAACACCAGTTTTTACATACAGAGTGTGGCATTCATTCAAGCTGTGTTTGACAGCCAGAATTGTTCTCAACCACCTAGCTTTCGCGGTCAACGACCATGAATATGCGGGTATACAGTGGAATTTTATGGAGCTCATGAAATGCTTGTAATCGTATGTTTCAAGCCGCAACGAAGAACTATGAATTGTCACGAAGCCGGCGCCGGCGGCGACTCTCACTGGAAGAGGATGACGTAAGGGGGAGGACCATAATTAGGGTGCGACAATTTCCGCTTTTATCCAAGGCCCTTTTCCCTCAGCCACAAAAAGTGGCGGTCCCCATTGTAGCAGGCATATTGTCTGCACCCCTCTCACGTCCTCTCATCTCCTATAAACATCCTGGAAGACTTTAGAGGATCACCTTTGCATAATGGATGCGGTAGAGAGGGCTAATACTGAGCGCCAGAAGCGATGGCAAGCAGACCACTATTGTCCTCGTGCTCTCCATGCTGATACTCATGTGGTTGTAATCTCTCTAGGGTGAAGGAACAAAAGATCGGAGAGGGTGCCTTTGCAGTCGTTTACCGCGGTCAGCCGACTCCTTGCAGTCTCTGAGCCCTCCTCACTAAACCCTTTGGTGCCTCATCAGGCAAGGAAGTCGGCACTG
Source organism: Macrocystidia cucumis (assembly GCA_001179725.1). Classification (NCBI taxonomy): domain Eukaryota; kingdom Fungi; phylum Basidiomycota; class Agaricomycetes; order Agaricales; family Macrocystidiaceae; genus Macrocystidia; species Macrocystidia cucumis. The sequence continues at coordinate 4,799 of CEMH01203327.1, read as the reverse complement.
GGCGCCAAGTTGCGATCAAGAAAATCAAGGTTGGCCAGTTCAAGGATGGCTTAGATATGTCCGCCATTCGAGAGGTCAAATACCTCCGAGAACTAAAGCATCAAAATATCATAGAGGTGAGGGGGGTGCATGACCCATGTGCGAGTGCACGTTCTTGACCCTCCTCCGATAGCTCCTAGATGTCTTTTCGTCAAAGACGAATCTCAATCTTGTCCTGGAATTTCTGGACTCCGACTTGGAGATGGTCATAAAGGATAGATCTCTCGTCTTTCTGCCTGCGGACATCAAGAGCTGGATGGCTATGACCTTTCGTGGTTTGGAATTCTGCCACCGTAACTGGATTCTGCATCGTGTATGCCAATGCCAGAAGATCGCTCTCCTCCCTCGCTGAACTCACATCAACTTACAGGATCTGAAGCCAAACAATTTGCTCATTGCTTTCGATGGGCAACTCAAAATTGCCGATTTTGGTCTTGCGCGGGACTTTGGAGACCCTGGGTATAAGCTCACTTGTCAAGTCATTACTCGGTATTTTGTTTCTCTTACAATTCACCCCGGGATGACGCTGATGACTATCTTGTTACATTTTAAAGATGGTATCGGCCCCCTGAACTGCTGTTTGGGAGCCGTTACTACAGTTCGGCAGTCGACCTTTGGTCGGTGGGATGCATATTTGCGGAACTTATGCTTCGCACCCCTTATTTGCCAGGCGAATCGGACATGGACCAGTTGAAAACTATATTTCGCGCCCTTGGGACACCCACGGAAGAAGATTGGCCTGTGAGTTCAGTTTTCGCAATTCACAGTCTATGCCAGTCTGTGTGCTTGATCTGACGCGAAATGTCCTCTCCCTCAAAGGGGCACACTAAACTTCCTGACTTTATTACGGTCGGACAGTTCCCGAAAACTCCCATGCGAGACCTTTTCACAGCAGCTACCGCCGACGCCCTTAACTTGCTCTCTCGTTGTCTTATCTACGAACCGCGTAAACGTATCACCGCCCGAGATGTTTGTTATTTCTTCTTTCCTATTCCCTTCTCATCGCTGGACTGAAGCGCTAATACAAAACACCAAAAATCCTCCAGGCCCTCTTCCACCCTTACTTCTCTGCTCTCCCTTATCCTACCCTTCCGTCCAAACTCCCAAAGTGCACAACCCAGCTAGCACCACGGCCGCTAGACGAAGTTGACGGCAACATTGAGATGAACTCGACTGGTCCAGGTGTGAGAGTGGCGAACCCGAACAACAACAACAAGCTCAAGCGCAAGATCGCTTCCCCCCACGAGGATTCGAAAACGAGGTCTATCGCTCGGCGTTTGGATTTCTCAATACATCCCCCTTCATCGTAGGAATCGCCAGAGAGAGAGATAAGGGCGCACTTTCGAGGAATTCATTATAACCATGCAATACGACTCTTTTCTTATGCTCTGCTAGTCACACCAATGTAATCAATATTATCATCTCGCATTTCCACGCCTTCGAGGCAGCTTGAGGAAACGACTTTTCAACAAGAAATCAAGCCCGAGATTATCATCATCACACTAGCACGGACGGGCCAAAAAGGAAGAAGCGGCAGGCTTTGTCGCCATTTGCGCCGCGATGGGAACCGTTGAATTTCAAGATAAGAAAAGGGGAAAAAGAAAATAGGATGGATGAAGAAAACCTTGAGAAATATGGGGGAAGAGGCGGGGAAAAAGAAAAAAAAACTATCAATGCAATAATGCTCACTACTACTATTTCTTTCTCGACAGTCTGGCAATGCTTTACGCTTCCTTTTCTCTGAGTGAGCACAACCGTACAGAACAAAGAAAATTGGGGGGTGGGGAGGGAGAGAAGGGACGATGATGTGGAACGACGTTAAATCAACAATGTGGGATTGACAACAAGGGAGAATGGAAGACCAAAGGATGCTTTGAAAACAAATTTCAACCAAAACGCATCGCACAGTAATGGAGAGAGGGAGATAGAGAAGGCGGGGGGAGGCAGGGATATGTCGGTCACCGAGGGGTTTCGCAAACGGTACACTTGTCAGTCGCTGAAGCTGGATTGGAAAGCATGCACGTCGAGCATGTCCACCCCGCAGCGGCCGCGGGGGGTGCTTTCACCCCTGCAGCTGACCAATCAAAAGCCTTGACGAGCGCGGGTGATGACGATGCACTTGATACAGTGGAACCGTTGGGGGTGGAAGAAGAATCGGAAGTGACTTTTACGTTGCCATTTATCCCATTGCAAGTCTTGAATGTAAATGATGGCAAGGAACCGGGAGGCATTGACGCCGCCTCTGCCCGCGCACTCGAACTCGCAAGGGATTGCACAGAAGTCTTGACGGAGAACGTAAAAGACGGAAGGGATTTCTTGGGTAGAGCCAAAGCAGCAGCGCGAGGGTCAATCGGAGCGTCATGCTTGTCAGCGCCAGAGGAATGCGGAAGGGTGGCGACATCTTGTGAATTCTCAGGTAGGGTGTGGGGTGGAGTAGAAGGTGGGGATACGGTAAAGCTGTTTCGCAGTTTGCTGGGTTCCTTTGGAGCCGTGGTCGAGAATACAGGGAGTGTCGACCGCGCACCGTTCATGCTGGTCGTGAAAGACGGGAAGCCGTTCACACCAGCTTCGGCATTGTTTCTGACCGGAGATGGGGATCTCGCAGGCTTAGGTGAAGGGGCTGTCGCTCCGTTCGAGGACGTATCCATGTCATCGTCCACCTCTTCCACAACGATCTCCGGTGTTGGAACCGTGGGGGTTGTCCCATTTCTTCGCAACGCAGACGGAGCTCCAAGCCCAACCAAGGAGGCTTTCGCCTTCTTGGTAACCCGTGTGGATTCAGCTTCATCCTCATCCTCGACCTCTTCAATCGTGTAGGCAGGCTTCTTCGATTGAACGGGTACGTCAGGTTGTGGGGATTTCCCTCGCGCACTGCGCCGCAGTTGGGGCGGAGGGCTGAGCTCCCGTTCGGGTTCTGACGGTGGCGCTGGTTTCTCGAAGCGTGCTGGTGGACGTGAACGTTTGCTTCCCTGTATACAGTACTTGATCAGTAGGAACACTCAAGTAATCTTGTCAGACAAACTTTTGGAAGGGTGGCTTCAATGATTGCCTGGGAAGAGTATTCCTGTTGCTTCTCTTGAGGTTTGTTTGTGTCTGAGGTCAAGTCCTCTTGGGCTTTCTGCTTTTCTGCTACCGCCTCTTTGGGGGGTACAGCCTTTGCACTAGCCCGCGTACGTTTCACCCTCTGCTTCTGATTGGCGCTAACAGAACGGATAGGACTCGCCGCTTGATAGGGATTGCTCACATCCGGGCGCTTCGGTGGCGTAACTTCCTTGATAAGCTCTGTCATGAAGTTTGCGGCCTTCGTTTGCTTCTGCGGAGGTTGTGGCTTTTCAGCAGGGATGGGCGTGGAAACCTCAGACCAGGCTTGACGGAGGGGTGAAGGGATGGCTGGTGCTGTGGGTTTTTGGGGGAGAGCTGGTAGACGAAGACGAGCAATACCATTCGGTTTCACATTTGACTGAACGCCATTTGTCGCGCGAGGTGATGGCGATGAGATTGGGAATGGCACAGCCTGGGCTGCTCGAGTAGGGGACGGACCGGGCGCTGCAGACCTTGCCGGCGGGCTGCCGTTATGACCGTTGACACCGTTACCTGTGGGCGGGGCGGTCGACGTCGAGGCATCCTCACCAACCCGACGTCTTTTCGTGTCTGTTCGAGGAGGGTCTGAGCTTTCTTTCAGAACAATACGATTCGCAGTTGAACGGGAGGGCCCAAACGCTGGGGAGGAGAACCGGTTTCGCGAGCGGGGTTTTGCGCTTCCTGCACCTGACCATCGATAAACTCCGTTCGGGTTTCTGTTCAAAGTCTTAGCTGGAGACGAGTTTGAACTTGAAGCCGATCCAGGAGTGAACGATTGGAATTCATGGGTGAAAATGGGCGTATTGCCCCTTGCTGGTGAGGAGGGAGAGCTGGTGGAAAACCTGAAGGGTTCTGGCTTTTCCGCTACACTGATCTTAACACACCAATTCGCTGTGAAAGTAAGGGGGACTCACAAGGGGTGCTTTGCCCTAACAGGGAGACGACGCTTTCCACTTCGGCGTGCGTCAATGTTTGGTCAGCTTTTGTAACAAGAAAATTGGTCACGGCCTCAATGTTTTTAGCCGGTGAGGATGGTGGGGGTAAGTAGCTACCATCAGCTGCCTTCGGTGGTCTCGAAAAGGTGGTGGGTGGTGGTGGGATGGTGGCTGTCGTTGAACGATGAGAAGGACCCGCGATGGCATTCTGCTGACGAGTTTCACGAGCAAGCTGAGGTGAAATTGTGTGGCTTAGATTGGCAACACAGTTAGGAGAGTCATGGAAACAACGTACCTCGACCTGTTGTCGACGCCGTGAGACTGAGTGAGAGGGACGTGGTGCTTCTTGAGACGAGTCAGAGGATGCATCGACTTCGCTATGGGATTGAGATTCTGATGGCTCTGGAGAGGTATGCGTCCGACTGGGAAGAAAGTAGCTCAAGAGACCCGCTATACTCCAGGACTAAAGTGTGATCAGCCAGACAACGATAGCCTAACGAGGTAGTGACGCACAGATTTCTTCGGAGGTGGTCTTGCATAAGGTGATGAGGCGGTTGCGCGACCCGAAGTACGAGTTTGTCGAGAACGGATTGCGCTCATCGTCTTGAACGATGACGAGAAATGAAGGGGAGAAAAAGGTGAAGCCACAAGAACAAGCGACGGAGAGTCAAGCTAAATCATTGTTCAGGGCAGGTCAAAGCTGACCACGTGACCATTCCCGCTTTGCCTGTTCTCGCCGCCATT
>CEMH01203320.1:23770-54093 GCA_001179725.1 Macrocystidia cucumis | reverse complement strand
CGAGATAAGCCCGTTCAGCTTATTAGCGGGAGGCTTGCGGCAGCTACATTCAGAGCTTGGGAACAACCCACTTTTCAATTCGGAATTGCTGTTTGCTTTTTTTATTATTCGTGCCTAAACTCTCCCACCTTCTTCCTCTGTCTTTCTTTCAACCATTATGGACCAAGGTAAGATGATTTTGAAATCGCAGGAAAACTGATGCTAACCCCGCATCACTCAGCCACATGCCAGTCTCATGAGTCGATACCTCACAGCGAGCAAGCCATACATGCATGGACGGATGTCATAAGGTTCGGGACTGCATTGGAGGAGGGTAATGAGGCTCCTGACGATTTTCATAGAGAATTTACACCAGCTTGGTTTGCAGCTTCCATGGGTGAGCCTCTTCCGGGTGAAGGATGAACAAATCTGACATCATCATTGGCAATTTCTCTCGCTTCGTCTTAGGAACAGGAGCAGTCAGCATACTTTTCCACGCGTTTCCTTATGGCCACAGCACACAGACGTTGGACGTGATCAGTCTGGTTATTTTTTTCATCAACCTCCTCTTGTTACTTTTCTTTAGCGCGATCACAGTCACGCGATTCATCTTATACCCTCACACATGGTCGCTCATGCTACAACACCCGCTTCATGGCCTTTACATGGGATGCTTTCCTATGGCTGTCACTACCCTCATCAATGTTGGGGTAGAAGTCATCAACAAGGATTATAACTTTGGAGGGAAACCCTTCCTTTATTTTCTATGGGGCATCTGGTGGATCGATGTTGCCTTGTCGGTGGTCTGTTGTTGGGGGACTGTTCACTACATGTAGGTGTCCATCCTTTGAAACTACGAGCGTCGTATCTCTGACCACAAATTAGGCAAACGAGTCAAGATCACGCTTTGGAAAGAATGACATCAGCCTGGTTATTTCCCGTCGTCACACTCATCGTCGCGTCGTCCTCAGGCGGTGTTCTCTCTCTGGCCTTACAAAAATACTCTGTGCATCATGCGATTGTCTCCGCCGCTTCGGCAGCATTCCTTGTCACGGTCGGCCTTACCTTGGCTCTGATGATCCTCACTGTCTACCTTCACCGACTGATAGTGCATGGTCTTCCCGCCGGACCTGCAATAATATCGGTCTTCCTTCCCTTGGGCCCAACAGGTCAATCCGGTTATTCGATCTTGCTCATTGGGCAGAGCTTCAAAGCCGTGATGCCGCTATCCAACAGCCCGTCCCCCTTTTTCGATTCTGGTGTCGCGGGCCAAGTCATTGACATCGTATGCACATGCATATCGTTCGTCATGTGGTCTCTAGCATCGATGTGGCTCATTTTTGGTCTACTGGCGGTAGTAGATACGAGACGGCGCTCGTCGATTCCGTTTAAGTTGGCTTTCTGGGGTTTGGTCTTTCCTAATGTGAGTCCTTTGTTCCTGGTCAACAACATCGGAACTGAATGTCGGACAATCCGACAGGGCGTATATGCGAACTTGACAATCAGCCTTTCACGGGTTTTCGATTCGAGCGCGTTGCGGATATACGGCAGCATCTACGCCGTCCTGACCGTCGTACTCTGGCTTTCTATCTCAGCCAGAACATTGATGGCAGTACCCAACCGAAAGATCTTCGAGCCACTCGGCTTACAGAACGTGAAGCAAAACGAAAAAGTTGGTTTCACCAGACGGACGGACACTAACGATACTTCATTAGCGTAGAGAGTTGATACAGGTCGGTAGGAATTATGTGTCTGAATATGTATATATACTGGAGGGATACCTAGCTGAAATCTTCTATAGAGTTTGTCGTGAAATGGTTATTAGATGGGAGGACCTTGCCTGCGCGAATGTTCACTTGTAGGGCAGGATATACAAGTCTGGGATCGCTTAAAGTTGCATCCCGGGCTTCCCTCATGTGGATGAATTCATCTTCTGTTATTCCACACTTGGCGTGCTTATTCGTTTCCCGCTGCTCGCCAACAGTGGTCATGCATTGCGGGTCTCGATTGCTGGGATAGTCATGTCCCACAAAGAGCCTATAATCATCGGGAAGGGAGAACAGCTTCTGGAAGGTCTATAAAGAACTTGTTAAGGAGAATTTGTATGAACGAGCGAACGCGCAGACCGAATACAAGGCTTTGGCACTTCCTCCTGGAAAATCTGCACGAGCCGAACCGACGTCGGGCTGTCGAAGTCAGGCATTGCAGTAGTAAAAGAAAAGCTGTCGCTTACCATGAAGATAGAGTCTCCAACGAAGGCTGAACGCCCAATGAGATAACCGACATGGTCTGGGGTATGACCTGGAAGTGCCATGACTCGGCAAGAAAGGTCACCTATTTTGAAGGTTTGTTCGTCCTTGAGATAATCGTCAAATGTATCTTGGAGGTCCATTTCTGTGAATCCGTATTTCGGCGCAAAGGTTTTTTGAACTTGAGTGATCCGCTCGCCTATCGCGATAGGGGCATGACTCGGAAGGTGGTTTTTGAGGTAGCGAGCAGCTGTGAGATGGTCCGCATGTGCATGTGTTTCACTGACGTTGTGATTTAGCGAAATGTTGGGTGAAGTATGAAAGGCTGCGACCGTACAGAATATGGGAGATGCTCAGCCCATTCCTTGCAATGAAGTCCGACAGACAATCGGCAGTTGGTGTTGATACAGTGCTGGTCCGCGAGTCATAATCGAGGACGGGATCGATGACCGCTGCCGCCTTGGTGGTCGGGTCCGCAACGACGTATTGCCTTCATATTTGAATACCTGCCTCAATGTACCGGCAAAAAAAAAAGCGAACCAAACGAACCAGGTTGACGTGTAAGCTTCGAAAAACGCAAAGACGAGAGGAGACGAGTCAGTGTAAGCTCGGAAGTATCTGTTGCATGCTGTCGAAGGTCCTTCCCAGCTTTGCTGCTGGGTGGGAGCGGTAGTAGAAAGCCGAACATTTTTCCGTAGCACTGACGAGGCCTTCCGGCCGTTGCGCAGCGCTCCGACGGTCGATACACCTGCAAATTGGCGGATGGTGGAGGAAGAGAGGAACATGACGGTAACGCCGGGTGTACAACGTGACCCGGCAATAATCTGGATATGTGAGTCAGATCTCAAAACATTTGAGCAGTCTCAGACGTGGAAATTGCGGCTTCCGAGAAAATATAATATTTCGACCAGACTCGAGGCCCGTCTCGCCGCAAACACGTCTGGGTTGTTGTCCAACATTTTTTGAAAAGATCGGACATCGGACATCGCACAGTATTATGAACGCCTAACTGGGGTTTTGAAAGTAAGCATGTACAATAGCTCAGGACATAAAATGTGAGTGGAGTTTGCAACGGAGCAACAAAGATACGATGATGAACTCCTGGTAACGACAGGTTCGGCTAAACGTCTTAAAAAGGCAATTCGATCGTATATCACAAGAGTGACACAGCCACAAATTAAGCCCACTCGCAGTTCACCGTCTCCACTCCACGTAGTACAGCAACCACTGCGCTCCACCATTAGAAACCTCTTTAAATGCCAAGTCGCCCCGGATACCAGCCTCTGTCCCAAACTATAGACGAAGAGACAGATGTCGCGGAGGGCATAAATGACCTAGAATCCAATGGTCCACGTGCAGAACGACATTCTGGCAACATTGATTTGACAAAGTTGGACAACGCTTTCAAAAGGTTTTACCGAACCTCTCTCAAGGCACTGGTAACCTGCTGACGAGTTAAGATGGACAGAGTCCATCGCGCAGAAGGTCAAACGCAAGAAGAACTTGAAGGCTGTCGAGCATACGAAGAAACCAATTTGGAGGAGTGTCTTTGAACCGACTGTCCCAGCAGCCCCACCCTCCGGAATAGTCAGTCTCTTGTTCAATTTGTGTCAGAACAGGTTGGAATGCTTAAATGACACAGGTCAAGACCTTGGACCACAAGCCACCTATGACGCAACACGACTTTGACGCGTTCGTTGCCTAACCCTGTCCTTCTTCTCACTGACTTACGTGTTCCTCTAGACTTGTCCAGTCTGTCAAGGACGCAATATCTGAAGGAATACACCCGAAAATGATTACGAAGGGCTCGTCTGGGTCCTATTTCGCACGGGCGAAGGGAGAGGATGGCAAGGTGCACACCGTTGCGTAAGTTGCAAGGGCCCTCGTTTAGCATGCCGCTCCCCTCATATTCTGGAAGTGTGTTCAAGCCCAAGGATGAAGAACCATATGGACGTCTGAACCCCAAGGTGGTGGGATTTCGATTGTTCCTCCTCAGCCCTTGTCTGATCAGTTTTGTACAGACAACCAAATGGATTCACCGACAATTCAAATGGATCATTCCCTTCGGTCGCGCATGCCTGATCCCAAACCTGAGGTACATTGCTCGTTTATTCAAAAAGACACATCTCATGCCTAAGCATCAAGTTACATATCGGAGGCTGCGGCTTCGCTCTTAGACAACCGTCTGAATCTCTACATAGTCCCACCGACGCAACTCGTCTCGCTATCAAGTCCTGTACGTGACCCGCCCTCTATACCACGTGGCATCTCATCAACTCTGTCTGACAGGCGTTCTTCTATGACTGGCTCGATCGAAATGCTGCAAAGAAGGGGAAACCCCTGCCTGAGAAGATTGGCAGCATGCAGTACTTTCTTCATGGGTTTCAAGGTAAAAATCCGCCTCTTCTAGGCTTGTTTTGTTCAAATTTACGTTTACGCGCAAACTCCATGATAGACGCCTCAGATTTCCTGCGGAAACATCCCTGGCCTGGACGAGCGATTGCCGATACCTTTGATGATTCAACACATAGACAAGGAAATGTTTCCAAACGCTTTCTATCCACTGTCAAAATCATCTGCGGAAGGACTGGCGAGACCGATGACTCTTACGACGACGGGGAATACGAGGATGACAGAGTCCTGTACGACGCCACTGAAGCAGGTGATACTGAGCGACCATTTTACTGGAGCCAAATCCTCCAACAGAGTTTTCGGGCAGAACTAGAGAAGTGCATTCACTTTTCTCTTGCTTTTGAGGAAATCAAGGTCTAATAGCCAATTTTTAGACTTGTCATCCTAGGTACGAACCCAGGATTCTGACAAACCAGCCATTTTTGACCTTTGCTTCTTGTTCACTATAGATTATCTCATGCTCAACACAGACCGGGGCGCCGATAATTACATGATCAAGTTCTGCGAGGCGGATCACGAAAAGACTCTGGTCGACGTTGCGCCTTCACGGACGGAGCGGCTTCAGATGCCGCTCATGACGGAATTACGACGAACAGAGTCTGCACCCCCCACGATGCAGCCCTCGACATCCTATCATTCGAACCATTCCTCTTCTGCCACTGGGGATTATACCCGACAGCCTCATATCCACATTGCAGCAATAGACAACTCCCTTTCGTTCCCACATGAGCACCCCCAAGGTTGGCGATCGTACACATACGGTTGGCTCTACCTTCCTGTCAGCATCATCGGCCGCCCTTTCAGCGAGAAAACCCGGAACCATTTCTTGCCTCTTCTTACTTCTAAAGCATGGTGGGAAGAGACAACCTACCAACTTTTGAAACTTTTTGCGTTAGATCCCGATTTTCACCCCAAGATGTTTGCAGTGAGTTTCCAAGCACTGCGTCAGCCTAAAATCCTCACGTATTTTGTAGCGGCAATTGGCTGTCATAAAAGGTAACCAAAACGAGAAAGCATTCGATACTATGCTAACTAACAACTAGGCCAAGCTTGGAATATCGTGCAATCACTGCGCCATTCGGTACCGTCCCCCATTCATTTCGCTGTGTTTCATGATTCTTACGTTCGCTGTGTAGGATGAGGGTGAGTTTCCACGTTCGCCAGTTGGTAAGGTACGTGTAGAGAGACTGACGGCGACTGACAGGTCCCCTTGAACTTACGAGGAGACACAAAGTACTGGTTTGGGACGATGAACTAGAAATGCCAGAAGAAGCCATTCAAGAGGGCTTCTCCGGCCCAACCCCAAGTTCTCCAAAGGCTTCAATCAACAGCGTTCCGTTACCTAGACGAACGAGAAGTCAAAGCTCGGGAAGTGAATTCCCACCACCTATCCGGCGTACATCCACGGATGTCACGGGCACTCCTCGGCCTGTGTCCTTCGCGGCCAAATTCCAGAGAGTCCACCCTGGAACGACGGGAGTGACGGTACTCGAGCATTTGGAACGATTGGACGCAGTAGAGGCAAGCCTACAACGGTTGACGAGCGACCAGGTCATACCAGACGATGAAGAAGAGGTCGATATGGGTGATTTTGTACGGACTTCGCCTATACAAATCCCAGGACAGGCGTCTGCGTCAACGTCCAATCTTCCCAACTCTTTTCATTCTCCCCCTGGAAGCCCGCTGGCGACGGTCCCTGAAGTAGCGTCCTCAGCAAGTTCGATTGCTGAAGCGGACCTTGTTGCAATGTCCAAATCGACCTCCCATGTAGAACCTGGACCATCGCATCATGGACGTTGGGCAAGTCACGGACGCGCCATCGACTGGATGAACAACAACGATGCGCCTTTAAAGAGGGTTGTGATTGTCGAGGTTTGTTCCCCCTCTTGTTCCCTTTCTTCCACAATCAATGACCACCCACTCAGCGCTTGGAAACCGTTTCGAAAAAACCGCTTTGTGGATGCTGGTAATCGACGGTCTCCGCGGTCAACTGGGAAGGAATGTAATAGGAACACGCTCGGGGCTTGGATTAGAAGCGTATTGATAAAACTAATCCTCTTCTGCAAGCAACCACTGAGCAAAGTCGTCCAAACGTTTCTTTTCTGCCTCTTCGCCCGTTTCTTCCGAATCGTCGCCAACACCACTACGTCGAAAGCGCTGACTTCCGGTGAATAAGGACGCCTCGACTCGTCTTCCTGCGAAAAAGCGCCCGTTCATTTTCTGTGCTTCGTCAATGGGACGTTCGGGTAAAGGGAAATGAGCTCACAATGATGCAAGCCTGAGCGCTTAGTGGATCCCGAAATTTGACAGTCATCACACCATCCTTTTCTTTCTGCTCTTGATTTCAATAAACCGAAACAGCCTTTGAGCTTGGAAGCACTCACATCGTACAAGACCACGTTGGTAACCTCTCCCAGTGATGCACATTCTTCGCGAACGTCCTCCTTCAAATCCAAGAGCAACGATGCATCCTCTTCCAGCTCCTTGAGAGTGAACATGTGTTTCAAAACGACAATACGGTCATTCCTGTTTATTGAATTTGCTGCGTCTTTCAGATCCAGCTGAGGCCCAAAACCATCCTCGTCATTCCATTCCAAAAGTTTCCTAAACAAACAAACGATTAGGGCTAGATGGCTAGTAGACAAATTAGGAATACACACTTTTGCATCTTGCCGATTCTTCTCGAAGCCTTTTTCTTATCCATAACTTTTCTTGGCTTCGGCGCCTCTCCATCGCCGGTCGAAGTATTCTTGTGGCCAAACTCCGCCTTTGCAACATGCATCACTGTGCTTGACTCGCCAATCCTCAATTCAGCTTCATCTAAGATGTTGAGTGCCAGCGCCACTGAATCCTCCTTGAAATAGACCACAAGTGCTTCTCCGCTGAAAGTTCCGTCTTCCCGAGCGTACATTTTGATCTTCGGTTCTCCTTGATCGTCTTCTTCAATCACTCCGCATTTGGAAAACCGGGCGACCAGCTCATCCGCCTCCGTATCTGGGGGAAGATGTGTGACATACACAGCTGTGTTCTTTGACGGTCGGTGGGGAACAGTTGCCGATGTGGAGGGATCTGAGGTCTCTTTCTTCAGATTTCGTCCACGCTTAATGACAGGGCCTGTGGCTGAGATCGGTGTGGCTGAAGTGTAGTCCTCTGGGACCTTGCGTTTCTTGTTTTCACGAGCGAGAACTGGAGCAGCCGGAGTCTGTTGAGCGAACGTGAGATGCCGTCAAGGAAGTCAACGAACTGTGAAGTGACCGATTCATCAACGCCGGCAATAGAGTATGCTGCTTGCTGGAGTTTCAACACGTCCTCGTCCAGCTGTCAGGTGGTTAATTCAGTTGTCCGTAGCATACGGATATGCAAACAACACGTACTAGAGGAATCCAAGCAGCCTTCCCCGGGTCATATTCCATTTCAGTCCCATCGTCGTTCTCGAATCGCCAGGTGTCGGTGGTCTTGGAATAGTATATTCTAAGGCGTGAAAGTAAGCGCTGCATCTCTAGAAGCGTGTCAGATGTGTTTACTCGCCGTGGATCTTCTGCAAAAGCGGCGGCTTGAGCTTCACTCGAGGAGCCCGCTGCAGCTGAAGGGGGAAAGTTCGACATGATCAATGTGTTGACGGTTGTTTAGCTCCGAGTCCTCCTTGTACCACGGCGGTAGTACTTACTCATGACTTCGAGACCGTAAACGAGGTACCAGAACTGCGATTAGATTCAAAACTACTACCCATACCTAATGGGTTTGTAAAATTACACGACGACAGCAATATAATCTATGACAGGCTAGTCATTATAATAGTCGTAATCTGGATGCATAGTGGATTCGAGAGCTTGTTGCAATTGGCCCGCAAGGACCTGAGCTGCACCGACAGTCAGAAATCTCAGCCGAAACCTGAAAAAACAGTCACCTACCTGGTTGACTGACCACGGACCAAGAAGAGGGGTCCATCATTGCAAGAAACGCTTCATAGTTTTCGTCGGGATTTGGAAATTCATTCTGAGGATTGAGAAAAGCTTCATTGGCATAGGAGGAGGGCGGATTATAAAGTTCTGGCAATGTTGGTAGAACGGATGGTGTGTACGTCGCCTGGAAGTGAGCACCATGTGGACCAGGCACCAGGGTAGGCAACGCATTGTTTGCTTTTACGGGGGTATGTGTAAAAGTGGTTGTTGGTTGGAAGAAGTGATGACTGGCAGAGTCGCCGACATCGGTATGGTTGGTATGTGAGGAAGCATCCAGCAGACCCTCTAAGAATTTGGAATAGAGCCTGGGCCCATGCTGGTCGTCAATAGAGACCGCTGGAGATGCGAGCTGTTTTACGACGTTTTGAACATCTTGTCGGATCTCGCCCTGTTTGGCGGGAGATATGAGCCCCGAGAACCTGGGGTGAAGAAGCTATAAAGGGGGCAAGTAAGACTTCCAACTGCCTCGAAGTAAAAGGGGGGGATGTGATGAACTACCTTGATCAGAAAAGCACATGCAAAAGTCACAAACACACATTGCGCTTCAGGACCATGCTTCCAAAACTCCACTGAGGAATGTCAGCCAAGAAAGACGTTCTGAAATTGACAAGACTCCGCACCTTGGTCCGCTTGGCAAATCCGGTGAAGCAAGGTATGAACGACGTCCGTAGCGGCTCGTCGACACTGATCGTGACGGGGGTCAGTTGAACAACTGAGGTGTAAACAAAAAGAGAGAAAGTACCCTCTCTAAGTAAGGACCCAACACCTCGACTTTTCGAATGGCGTGACGGAACCCGTGCGATAAGGATACCAGCCGGGCGTAACCAAACGCGATGCGGAGAAGGTTTGTGCGAAAAGCATGATCTAAGTCGTTTGGTCGTTCATCCAATTGAGGTGACCATCTGAGCCAAAGCTCTTGTAGCTCGTTGTCGGTATTCGAAGCAACTTCTCCGAGATCGAGATTCTGCGGTCACCCGTCAGGTTTGCAGTTCTGCAAAATGGACACGATTTTACATACCTGGTCAACTCCGTCTGGAGTGTGTGGATTGTTGTAGACCTTTGAGAAGAATCTCGCCATTACTCTCAGTTCTGAGTTATAACATGCGATATGAATATCCATGTTGTCCAGGTTGTATTGCGAGCTATGCCACCATTGACCGGAATGGTTGGCCATGAAATCTGAATCACTGATTGTTGGGGGTTTGCCAAATTGAGAGCCCATGGAACGATCAAGGTTGAAGCAATTCAGCCAAGTCCGGTTGCGATTCAAAATTTCGCGAGCATGAGCCTCGTTCCGAGGTTGTATTGTGTTCGGCAAATGGAGATTCAAGTCTGTTGCGGTTCTGCAACCAGATGAGTTATCCGTTGGGACGGGTTTGAGGACGGCCCACCTGATCGCGATCCCAAGATACAACCAGCTCCGTTGATTTTCCCATTTTGTTATGGGACCAGGATAGAGACTGAGAAGGATGTATGCCTGGCACATTTCCACGTTCTTGCATCCACCTATCAGAGTGGTACCGGCCATAATTTGCGCATGGTACATTGCTTTTGAGTACATATCAGGGCGTCCCGTGTAGAATCTAGAGGCAATGGCGCAAACTTGATCGAACTGTTGGTGACAGCTATCAAACAGGGCAAGAGGATCGTGACTCACTGACGGTGAAAAGAAACGGGCTTCGAAAGTACGTTTTGTGGGGCTCGTATAACGATCGATCTAGCAGCGAAACAGAGGGATTCATATATTTGAAGTATCTAGCAGGGCCAACAATGGTTACGTTTCATTATCAATGCGAACGCAATTTACTTACATTTCAAAGAGGCCGTCGACCTCGTTTGGAAGTACCACGCCCCTCGAGAGAATGCTTGGTATTTTCACCTGAGCCTGAGCGAGATGACTTTCTAAACGAATAGGGCCTGGCGCGAGTTCCAGTAGTTGTCAATGTAAAATGATAAAAACAAGGGAACCGATCCAAAACGACTGACTCGGGAAAAAGTAGTTCTTGTGTGCAATCCCATGCATTGCACTCTGATTGTTGGATTCTTTTGCTTTGAGCGCCATTCGCCAGAAGAGCCCGAGTGGAACTGCTTCTTGTGGCAGAATAGCGGGCGCCACCCGCGTTGAGCTCTTACTCCTGCGGATGTGGGGAGAATTGGGGGGTTCGAGAAACGAAGCCATTGCCAGTTGTGGATCTGATGCAGACCGGCCTCGCGGCCAATGGGAAAAACCTGGCTCCTGTGTCATGTCACCGGCGCTAGCACTCTTCTCGATCTCTATGAGGCCATCCATGGGGCCAGAGTGCTGAGAGCCCTCCTCGTCTTCGCTCTCTTCATCGGAGTCGAGAGCAACAAGGTCGCTCAGCGGAAGTGCAGCCCCCGCAAACGCCATGACACCATCACTTTCTCTCAAGGCCTCCTTTGCCTTTTCAGCCCAACCTTTGAGAGTGTCAATGATCGTGTTGAAAGCCGCCTTGTGTTTTCCGGTACGATATGTATCTGATGTGTGCAACGCAGTTTCAATCTCAATGGGCAAAGGCTGGCGGTTGACATCTTCGACTGTCAAGACAAGATCACGGATGAGATCGGCTTGTGTCACTATCAGTTTGAATAGATCCTCTCGTTTTCTATATTCCAGTGGTGAGCTGTCTCCCATGAAGTAAGAGTGGATATAGGAGTCTTACGGTGGAGCTTGTCGTGCTTTTGGTTCAGGCGTTATGCATGGGATCCTGAATCGTAAACACCGGTCACAAGGTTCGCGTCCTTTCCTTTGACACCCAACTTTCTTTTGCTTGCATCCGTCACACGCGCTATGACTTCTGTTAGCCGTCGAAACGCGAATCCAGGATGAGGGGGCACTTTTTGGCTTTGTTTCTTGATGGTGGCATGGGTTCATACTCATCTGCTGGAGAGTCCGTTCTTGGTCGCTTTGCTGAGACGAATTGCTTTGGCATGTACTGGTGGGGGCGCGTCAGTTTGGATTCTCGAAAGCAGGAAGATACGTGATGCGCCTCACCTGGTGCATGTCCGAGGGGCCAGGAATTGGCGCGGGAAGGACCATCTGGGGTGCCCTTCGGCTAGGGCCTTCACCACGGTCAAGGTCAGGATCAAACCCATAGGGACGTTCCATGGCCGGACGAGGAGCAAGTGTTTGTTGAGTAGATTGTGATGTTGGAGTTGGATGATAAGGAGCAGTCCACGGGTTCGTAAACCTCATATCCCAGCTCTGATCTGTGGGGACATCTTGGGGGCTGGGAGGATGCATCGATCGTAAGCGATTATCACGTCGGCAGATCCATATATGCCTATCGACAGAGTGATGCTGTGGGCTAAGAACTTCAAAGGCTATCCTTGTGTCCAAAAGTGGGTGATCAAAGGACGCCTGTCAATATTGACGCCAGGGGTGCGAGTGCACTGGATCTTGTCACCCGGGTAGTCTGGGACGGTTTTCCCGAAAGGAAACGTCAGCATTGAACCCTATGATTGTTATGAGTAACATTCAGTTTATGCTTCGAATTCCATAGATAGACTTGAGAATACAAGCTGTGACCCATTGTGGCAGGTGGGAGAAACACGCGTCGTTGTGAGGTTTCAGGTCGCCGAGTTTCAGCCCCGACATGGCTTCCAACTGAAGAAATGTGCTGTGTGATTCATGTGAGACGCTCACATGCATCGATGGGGCATTCCGAGGCGAGTGCAATTCACCGTCCGCCATCCGCATGATATGAAGGAGCCCAGGTTGGTAGAAAATGCGACTTAATCCCATCCTCCCAGAATGAAAGAAGTATGACCGATGGGAGAAACGCAACACCGCCGCCACAACAACGAACCTTCGAAATCTACCTGCTTCGGCTTCTACACAAACTTGATTCGTTCTTGACACGGCCCGGGATCTGTCAATAGAACAATATGATTTCATTTGTCTGGCCGTAGCGTACAACTTCATGCGCCATATACCAAGCCAATCTTCCAAATGCTTCAAGTTCCCACATCGGGAACCTGTGAGTGGCGTGTGAGCTAGTATACGATAACTGCGCTGTCAACACTGGAGATATTTCGTCGCCGACGGTTGTTCTTCGCAATAACGACAGAAAGATGACTCACCAAACCTATGTTCACCGATAACCGTTGTGGAAGGTAAGTGGGGGCTCGTATTGAAATGGACTCGGAGATGGGTTCCGAATTCCTCCAGTGTGTGGGACAAGAGGGGTAAACTCATCAGCTCTCGAAGTGAACTTTTCGTGAGTCGCCAGACGATTCCCGTCGTTGTTCTCTTCACCCAACATTGACGAAGACGGATGAAGTCCGAACCGATCTGGTGAGTGGATCGGACCAGCATCTCGGACCAAACCTGTGAATAAAAAGTCGTTCTCGCGGGTTAAAATGGAGTTTTCTCTGGGGACCAGATCATCATCGTTTAAGGGGAACTCGGTGTAATAGAGATTGCTGACGAAATTTCTGGCCGCCAGGGCGAAGTCCTCCTCCGATGCCAAAGGCAGTGACTGATAATTCGGGTTTGCTCTTGCATCAAAAAGTAGTTTGCTTGAGGGCGTAACTGGTGCAAACACTATTGAAGCTGTGGTTTTCGGGGACATGTTTGAGGAGAGTTGGTCTGGATTAGGTGAGCGGATCACACCCCAATCACCATGTTCGCTCGATTGTTTGTGAGACCAGCGAGAGGGACTGAATTGCGGTCCAGGCGTCGAAAATGGCAATGCCGTGTCCTGTTGGATAGTCTCAGTGTATTCGGCCACTGCTGACTCCCTTCCTGGTCAGTGTGAGGCGAAGTCATGATTGAACTTTGCCCCTGCCCTCGACTTACCCTTGTCGGGTCGAGAAGGGGTGGTCGGAGTCTCGTCTAATGTTGTGGGCACTGCAGAAAAGAGGGGGAGGTGGTCCTTGTGGGATTTCTCGCCGTCGTGAGGTGGGACAAGAAGGCGTAAAGGGTGCTTATATGGGAGTTGTAGGAAGGTGTCTCGAAGCCATTCAGGTAAAGGGGTCGAGTCGTTTACACAAGAGCACTGAAATCATGAATGGGGGAAGTTGATTGCTGAGAGATGCTAGAGTGTGTTACCTCGGGTAGTTTTGAAGAGGAGCTGATGCTCAATGGTCCCTTTTTAAGAAGCGAGAAATCAGACCCCAAACGACCTTCGTGGAGCTCCATGTATGCGCCCAATGGACCGTCTATCCGAATGGGCGAAGAGTGAGTCGCTGTGGATGAGGAGTTCGCTGAGAGCGCGCGGCGGTTCTTGTGCCGGATGCCTTTTGTTCGAATGTGGACTCCAGGTGAATTCATCGTCTGGACCATACGGTCAAAATAAGTATTCAGCTCAGCTCGTTTGCGACGTTTGTTGTGCCTCCCAAAGCCTATCAATGTTTGTGGCAGAGTAAGTATGGAAGCTTCAAGCTTGTGATGAACGCCATTTAACCTTCAAGCTCTTGGTCAGATCCAACAACAGACCTGCCCGACCTATATAACGTTGATGGTAAATGGAGTCTGAGATCGTAGGTTGGGAATATTGACCTTCTAATGCTTGAAAGGTTAGTGACGCCCTCAGCCACGCGGTCTGCCATGGAGGTCGATAGCTTGGGACCGGTCCGAGCTTGTCAGGGCCCAAATGAAATCACTTTGCTGTGAAGTATCGTTTAGAATGAATTGTGAGGTTCAAAGTCACCGTTGTCGTTCAAGTTGTCGTTCAAGGTCAGTTTGAAGTTGTTCACTTTCGTTCTGCAACTCGGGTGCTGATGACATTCCAAATTATCTCCGGCAATTTCCCTCCATGTCTCCCCCAGGATAAATTATCATGAGTCAGCGTTGCAGCAGTGGCCCTCCCCTGCCTTAGATGCTGTCCGCCGATGTTCACCAGACGAAAACCGGAATATCTACCCTTCCACGATATTACCTGAAGGATGGCACCCCAAGCCAGAAGCGGAAACAGTTCCTCTCCCGCATATTGCTCCTTATCGTGGGCACCGGCATAGCGGCGTTCTACTATTCCAGCTTCAGTCGTTTCACTCCTCGGACATTCTCTTCCCCACCTCGAAATGGTCGTAATCCAACTTACCTCGTCAAGGCTCACCATGGCGCGGTGGCTTCAGAGAACAGGCGCTGTTCCGATATCGGTGTTGCCATATTAAAGGAGGGCGGGAATGCCGTCGACGCTGCAGTGGGTGCAACTTTCTGTACTGGCGTCGTCAATATGTTCTCGTGAGTGATTTCTTGTCCTCTCAGTTGGGTGCACGAGACTAATCACCTCATAGGTCAGGCATTGGAGGCGGCGGCTTCATGACTGTCCGAATTCCCTCGACGAGACCAGGGCTCCCGTCTGAAGTGTATACCATAGATTTTAGGGAGACGGCGCCCGCCTCATCCAATGCAACCATGTTCTCTCATTCACCGAAGACTTCCGTCGTGGGAGGGTTATCCGTCGGCGTTCCAGGCGAGGTCCGTGGCCTCGAGGAGGCTCATCGGCGATGGGGTAAATTGAAATGGACACGGCTAGTGCAACCCAGTATTTCCCTCGCAGAGGGATGGAGGGTTGATAGGGAATTGGGGAAGCGCATACCAGTTCGTTCATTCCTCTTCGTTTGACTCGGACTCTGATGCTCTGGAAGTGGTTTCCCGTTTTGATGCTCGATAACCCAGATTGGAGTTCGATATTTGCTCCCCGTGGCGACTTCCTCAGGGAGGGGGACATCATACACAGATTGAACTTATCCCGAACGTTGAATTCCATTGCCACTCATGGGGCGGACGCTTTTTATAAAGTACATTCCCGTTGGCCCTCACTTCCGTCTGCTCATATCTGCATTTTCAGGGTCCAATCGCCGAGTCTATTGTCCGCAAGGTTCAAGCAACTGGGGGTATTTTAACTTTGTCCGACATGGAAAATTATCAAGTGAAGGTGGCGAGGGCTCTTGAGGGAACATATAGAGGCAAAAAGGTCTACACTACTCACGCGCCTACTTCTGGCCCAGGTGGGTGTCACTTTGGTTCGCAGGGATGAGGTCATTCACACCAACCAGTATTGCTACACATGCTCAACGTCGTCGAGGGCTATGACATGGCGCTACGCGATGGGCTCTCTGTCCATCGAATGGTCGAAAGTCTGAAATACGGTTTTGCGGCCAGGTCTGTTGACGTGCTCTCTTTTGGTGGCCTAAATGCTGAGTCAAATTAGAACCAAGGTTTCCGACCCCACCTTCACAAATGACACTTCGCGTATTACTCAAATACCAACGAAGGATTTTGCTAACGATATTCGAGCGAACTTGACTGACGTCGGCACCCACTTTTCCTACTTTCACCCGTTCGGCACCTGAGCATTGTTCTTATAGCATACCACCCACCGACCTGAGTACTATAACCCGGAATTTGACATCAAGATTGATCACGGAACGGTAGGGTTTTGCGCTACACGCATCTGGCTTTGTTCTCACACAAGCTTTAGAGTCACACTTCCGTGCTCGATAAAGATGGCATGGCCGTCTCGCTAACATCGACTGTGAACCAGATATTTGGCTCCCAAGTTCTCGATCCAGAGACGGGGATAATCCTCAACGATGAGATGGACGATTTTTCGACTCCCGGCGTTCCAAACGGCTTCGGCCTTTGGCCCTCACCTTGTAGTACCATCGATTCACTTGATTCTCTTTGCTAACGTCTGGGCCAGATAACTACCCTGAAGGCGGCAAGCGGCCTTTGTCTTCAACGGCACCCACCATTATCGAGTATCCAGATGGCAATTTCTATCTGGCCCTCGGTGGATCGGGCGGATCCAGGATATTTGGAGCTCTTTTTCAAGTTATTCTTGGGCTTGAATGGGGCCTAAATGTGCAGGATGCGGTGGAGTTTGGGCGACTGCACGATCAGCTATATCCGGCAGTTGTGGATGCGGATGACGTATATCCAGACGATCTCCTGGATGCCTTGAGGATGAGAGGGCACAACATTCAAGGTGTGCCAGCTTCTTTTGTTCGTGCAAAAGGACTTGCCTCACCTCTCCGTTATAGTCTCTGATGTGAACAGAGTGGCAGCAGTCGTACAGGCAGTGACGCAGACTCCTTGCGGCGAGATATATGGTTTGGAACACGTTCTTGATCTATCCGCATTCGAAACTGACCCCACCTTCGGCAGCCGTCAGTGATTCTAGGAAAAACGGCGTCGCAGCGGGATATTGAAAGACTGACAGTCACCGAAATGGATACCATATATACCCATACCAATCTATGTTCACTCAAAGGGATCACTTGACATAGGGATGGCATTTTGTTCACTCGGCAGGCGTGGACCCTGGTCACTTCCCTGGTCAACGACGTGTGCACCAAGGGGCTCAATCAGATCATCGATGAGGTCGCATGACCGACGCTTTTAGGCGAAGGCGTCAGAGTCATGTGGTGATATTCCGGCATCCTCATGGAAGTATTTCTTTTTCCTATTCGCAAGCCCTGTCAACGCGGATTGAATACCCTGCGTTCCTCGACGATGCTTCAATAGGGCAGTAAAAGTCCAGGCGGCCCCCGAAACTTGAGAGAAGCACGATGGGTTGCGAGGTGAAACGCCGGTATGTGTGTGAGCTGGTCGATGACCCCACGAAAGACAGCATGGATCATGTATGAAGCACCGGTTTTTCCTTTTCGAAGGATGCGCGAGTGGTACATTCTATGGCAGGGCGTTCAGTAGGTCTAGAGTTGACGTCGTCCGAATTGCCGATCGGCGCTTCCTTCCTCCGCTGGAGCGCGCATACAATATTCGCGGGAAACCTGACAACTCCTGACGACTTCTGACATTTCTACGTTACGGAAAGGCGACGTTCATCTCGCAGTTGATAATTGATTCCTGATCAAACAGGAGAAGTTCACGTTATGAGTATGCAGGGATCGGAGACGAGTGAGGTGTTCGAACGACTGATCTCGAGATCCCAATTTGATATTTGAAAGTGGTACCGGGTGAATGCGGCCCGAAGAGAAAAGCAAATAATGACGGGATAATATCACAGCCCAATTGGGTCCAATCGGGTGATGTTGGCTAGTTTGCTGAAAATTTTTGCGCGCTTCAACAAATTTTTTTCCAGAGCTCGAAAATGATGTCTGGTACTGATGGTATTGTTAGTGGGTGATGAGGGTGAGGGCAGTCATTCATCCGAGTCAGGTCAAAGTCCGATTTTCACTGCGCAGTTCTATTTTCCGAAAGCATGAGACCAAAAACCTAAGTACCACAATGGCAGGAAGGAAAAAGGCCGAGCTATGCCTGAATTGGCAACGAGGTTTAATTCTTTTGCGCGGTGACCGGTGACCGGTGACCGGGCTGGTTTTCTCTGATGTTCTCCTTCATCAATTGCGAAGAGTGGAGTGTGTTTGCTTGTGAAAATTTCGAAATAACATTGACTTCTTTCCGGTTAGGTCTTGTCGTTATAAAGTGGCCTACTTTACACTTTCAAAGAGTTTCTAAATGAACTTTCGCCGGATATTCGCTAAAAAAGCTACAAAAATACGGCGCCGCTAAATCAGTGCCTCCTCGGCTCTTGGTCGCCTGTGCCGCAAATCCATTATATAAGTACGATTCACGTTAGCGAGCGCCCAAAGGCACAGAGCTGCCAAATAATCTCAGATGAACCGTGCTTTCAATGAGATGGAAATGAAATTGAACCGGGTGAAATGGAAATCAAACTAGATATGGTCAGCTCAGTGGCGCGCTATGAGCTCAAGGGTGCCTCAGGCTCAGTCACTCTTTCGACTTGACTGCAAGAAGAAAGGCGTTAGTATGTCTCACAGGGCTCAAAGGACTGGGCGTGATGTTGCTAGGTGACTAAGTCTTCTTGTACTCGTGTTCATCGTTGACGTATCCAAGAGGAAATTGAAGTGCTTTCTTGGGCTTTTGACGTGCTTTTGTGCAATGATGGGGTCCCCAGAAGAACAGGGCCGGATGGTCCTGATACACAACTGCTTCGAGCCTGCCTTTAAACAGGGGTGAAAGGCCACAGCTTGACGCAGGGCTACGAAGGTTTGGAAGAGGCCTTTCCAGTCTTCCGATCCCGAGATGACCATCACGCCTGAGCCGCAAGGTGAATTCTTGGAAGCTTCTGTTCTCGCGTAGTTGAAGTTTGGCTCTCGATGGGGTCTCGAATAGTGGGTTAAAACCCAAGCCCGGTCTATAGGTGTGGAAGACAAACAGAAGTTGTTCGAGGCTATGTACATACGTGTGTTTCCGCACGATGAAGGCCTGTTTTTGACCTCGCGTTCGCAATCATATGGCAGTTGTACGTGGAGAATCTGAGGGAAGACATCTGAATAACAAGTAAAGTCCTCCGTCATTTACCTCCGATTCGATAGCCGCGGGCTAGAAACACCTGATCCCAGTACCTTGGCGCATGGGGTTTAATGCGAGCTGGAGCGACCGCATTAGGCATGGTTTGGAGTATAGTCACTGCATCTCGTTTTACTCGGCCAGAAGGGGATCGCTGTTTTGGACTGCAACTACCAAATGCATCAAAGTAAGGGCGATCAAACCACTTGAGCGTGAACGTAGTCAAACGATACTCACAGTTTGTTTGGCGGTGCGATGGAGACGGAGGGATCAAACGGAAGGGGTTACTAGGAAACGGCGAGTTGGTGTGCGCAGATATATTTCCAATTGTACAAGGATTTGGAGAGAGACGGGAAGCAATCTCTGCAGCCGATCTAACCCCCTGTCAGCTTCTTCGCCGAAGCCAGATCATTTTCGCGTGTTAAACAGAGAGAATAGCAGGTGAAAGGTGTTGAGGGTTTATGTTCTTGGAGCAATCGAGAGCTTGAGTCCCCCTGGGCGAGCAGGGATTTTACTCGTGGCATAGAGCCTCGCACATCCCTGATTATAGGGAAAACGATCCATAGCTTTCGATGCAAGGGTAAATAACTCATTCTGACGAGATTAGATCATCGTAAGTACACTTTAGGGCAGAGAATCTCGATCATCAAAGGGAGGTGAGATATCATCCGTCCTCAAGTGGTATTTGGTAATACGAGTCCATCTTTTAGGGCTTTGAACCCCCATGATGGTTCGAGATCAGCAGTTTGATCCCACGAGAGAGGCCTCAAGGCTGCAGGATACGCATGGCCTGAGTGCACAGTCTGTTGACATCGGCGATGGGAAGAGAAGAAGCGGTGAGAAAAGGAGAAGCTTTGACGGCGGCGTGAACGTTCAACTTGCGGCATATGTAGTCAAGAGCGTTTGCAGTAACGTCACCACAGGTGTACATAGTCATGTTGGACCAGGTCGCGAACTAGATCTGACTAAATAACGATCATGCAAGCTCAGGTGGTGACCTGAGCATGGCGGATACAGTACATTCAACCAAGTGTATACAGTATCCGTCCACCCTAACCAGAGGTGGGAATAGTTATGTCAGTGGCGTAGAAAGAAAGGAAATCACGGGTTGGAAGGTTGTATATATGGACAAGTGACTTGGGTGGCCATGTGTCGGATGTGAAAATAGATCGGAGAGTAGACCTGTTGACGTGCAAAGCGGCCCACATTGACGGTTCTTGTTCTAGCTGGAATGTCGTGTGGTTGACAAGCTGTCGGGTTGACATTACCGAAGTGGTTGTGGGACAGGACCTGATTCTTATGGTGGTTGTGTCTTTTGATGTGGGTTGGTAGCCACATATGATGATGAATTGATAATTACAGTGGTGATTCACATGCATATGCGGAGCTCTGAAATGTCAGCAGGGGAGCATGGAATTCAGAAAGGGGGTATGGGCGGACGAGATCCTCATGGAAAGAGGTGGTTGATGCAGATGGACGTTAGACCGATCCCCTGATCACTCTTGTATGAAAAGAGATCGGATCTCACAATGCCGGCCGGGATGACCCTAATGAGGTGAATAAGATCACCGCCGAGAGGCATTCTTGCCGGGGAATTTCTCCGAAGGGGTGTCCGGGGGTCATAGGGACGATGTGCCTGTTAAACGGAGACGGACCGGACTTTGCGCAAAGCACTTGGTCTCAAGTAAATCGGTTTCCTCACCATTTTCCTTCTTGTTTGATTTCAAGAAAGAAGGAATACGAAGAGAGAGAAAGAGAGAAAGACAAAGAGACTTTTCACCAGCTACAGCTTGCAGTTGAAGATCTAAAGGTGAGTAATCAAGAAATTTGTTTACAGCTCACTCCTTCCTTACGTATTTACTCCGATTCAGCTTCATCTCGTCTCGCGGACAATCCTTGCCCATCCTCCTCCTGCAACTCGCTGCAAATTGCAGCACAATCCAGTCCTTTTCTTTCGAGTTACAAAGGCTGCGTTTGCATTCGCTTGATCTTCGTTTAGTATCTTGTCATCTTCAAACCTCTTTCTCCCTTCCCATCACCCATTCTAGATGGAGGGAAATATATCCAGGTCCTGGTCCCCATCAACCCGTCCAACTATCAACACGTCTCTCTCGACGCAACAATCTTCGTCATCGCGCAGCTCGAGACCTCCCTCAATACCTTCCTCTTCCGCTTCTTCCCCTTGGTCACAACATGCCCCCTTAGCTCCTGCCCCTCACTTTATGATCGCCCAACACTCTTCCTCTCGGCAGCCACACGATTCCCAACAATACCCTGTTGGCCAACCCCCCGCAGCTCGTCCTCTTTCCGAAGAAGACTGGAGCAATATTTTCTCTGCGCCCCTAAACCCCTCCGTGTTCCAAGCCCTCGCCGCTAACGGTGTTCTGGGCCCCATGTCCTCCAATCCAGCAGGCGCACCATCAAGTCTACCCATGTCGTCGTATCTTAACACGAATCACCCTTCATCTTCCCGTCTGCAGGGTGCTTCTTCCTCGTTGATGGAGCCCTCAGGCTCGTGGTCACCCTCCTTGATGGAATTTAATCCTTCCACTCTCAGTTCCAAACCATCCCTCCCACGCACCCATTCCTCTTCTAGTGACCTCAATCACGGGAAAGGCAAAGTTGTGGGCGGTATGTCCCATTTCACTCCAATCCAACCCCGACCTCCCGCCCGCTCCAACTCCAATCGTCCCATGACTGAGCAACCAGTTGATGACAGGCGACAAGCCACTCGCCGCCTCCCCAAGAATGAGCCACAATCTTTCTACACTATTCCCCCTTCGACCAGCAACTCTTTTGACGGCTCTTTGGTCTCTGACGTCTCCCGTCCGCCAACGCTCTTGTCTATGCCTAGTTACTCCCACACAGGTGAGCGTCCAACTATTGGCCTGCCGCCGTCGTTATGGATGTCCCCTCTGTCCACATCCAACTCTCCAACTTTGGCCTTGGGATCGCTAAAACCTCCTCCACCGTCAGCCCTCTCGAATTTCCCGACCCCCACCCACCGATCGCCCTTTGGCCATTCTCCCATTTCCCCGCTTTCCCCAACCAACGATTCAAAATCAACCTTTTTCACTGATATATTCTCTGACGACATATTTGGTTCAAAACGACCCTCTCTTTCACCCCCAACAACCAGCCCTTACACCTCACCAAAATTATCTGGATCTCCTGATCTTCAAGCCATCACATTGACCGACGCTGACCCGGGGCAGATGGCAAAGGAGGACCCGTTGGCCACTCAGGTTTGGAAGATGTACGCTCGCACAAAGGCAACCCTTCCGCATGCTCAACGGATGGAAAACCTTACATGGCGTATGATGGCTCTTGCCTTGAAGAAGAAGAAAGAAGACGAAGAAGCTAAACAGACGGAAGTCAAGAGGGAGAAGCACAGTCCTCCGGGTCTTGATTCGGAGGGGCCTGAGGATTCGCAACGTCCGCTACCTTCAAGCGAAGCAGTGCCGGACACGAGAGGGGGCCCGGATGAGAGGGGCCGCAGTCTGGACAAAGGCAAAGCAAAAGTTCGTGTAGTCGGGTTTGATGGCACGAATCAGGACGGGTTCGAGGAAGAAGAGTGAGTAATTTTATTGAGATACGAATCAGCGTTTGTCGCGCAAGTATTGACGTCTGACAGTGTCGTATCTATGGATTGGAGGGCAATGAGTCGGTCACGTTCGCGCATATCGATGGATTGGCGACCGACAAGTCGCTCTAGGTCTCGACCTGCTGACGCAGGTCGTTCCTTTGACCAATCGGGTGGCAATGGGGCCATTGGGTTGGACCATAGGGTTGCGTTCCCAACGATGGGGAACAACAATCATGAATTGGTGTACTCAAAATCATCACCTAAGGCAGCATCTGGAATACCAATTCCGAACTCATCCTCTCATCCCGGGAGGAGGACGCCCCCTTACTCTTCCTTCCATCCACACACTGACCTAACTTCAGTTTACGAAGACCCTTCCGACGTCAATACCTCCGCTTTCGATCTGGATTCGCAGTATATGCATTCCTTACAGTATGAAGAAACACACTCTCCTTACCGCAGCCCTAGTTTCGGGCCTTCATCACTACCCTCCTTTGGCCTGCATGGTTTCAACAAGTTGGCGTCCGGCAGCGCTCACGTCGTTGAGCAACGTTCCTTTCCTCGGCACGTTCGTAAGACGAGCTTCGATCATACGGTCTCAAAAGACGGCATCTTGGCAGGCTTAGGTGGCCGACACCAGGTCAATGGAAAGCCACTCTCTCCAGATAGTCTGTTGGGTATCAAACGGAGAGCAGAGACTCCGCATCATGATAGTATGCTCCGAGCAGATCCCTCCAACGTCAATGGTTCACAAATCCTTATGAATCCTGACCAAGAGCGATTGGAAGAAACCACATTCCCTTCAACATCCTTTAACTTTTCCTTCCCTCCTTATGAAGGTCTTTTCGACCTGCCAGCGTCTAGCACCCATTACCCCCACTCCGACTTTTCATCCCCCAACACGCCCCTTCCCCATTCCCGCCACAGAACGTCTGCGAGGTCTTCCATCAGCAACCCTGCTTATCACTCTGTTGTTGGCTCTCCAACGGAAACACCTAGTGGTCTTTCAGCGGCAGCGGCGGCGGCGTCCGCAGCAATGGCCGAAGGATATGCCCAACTCGACGCCGCCAACCTTGCGGGTGCAGATGAAGCTGGGCTAGACTATCACCAGTTGATGGGGTTGATGTATTCTGGCCTTGATGGGTCAGGTCTCTTGAGTCAGAATCCGTTCACTCACGTTGACCCTAATCAGATTCTTGTGAACTCTGGTGATGGGAATTTGTATGCGAGCTTCCACGCCAGCCCTTCCAGTGACGGGTGGGGTCATGGGATTAACACCAGTTCGAATGCATCACCAGAACCGTGTAACACTTCTAATGCCTCGACACCCCCTTCTGCTGAAGGTTCATCCAATACTCCAGCAACACGGCCAGGACAGCAAAAGCTCGGAACGATGAAACCTGCGTCGAGTGAGGTTCAGAGAAAGAGGGCGGTCCCGACTAATGCGCCCTCGTCGTCGTCCAAGCTGGGGGACTTGAGGTCCTCCACTAGTACCCCCGACCTTCTGGAGGGCGGGAAGGGCGGGAGCGAGGAAGGGGACCAACCACCCACACTCTGCACGAACTGCCAGACCACAAACACTCCGTTATGGAGAAGGGATCCTGAGGGGCAGCCTTTATGTATGTCTTTCATGTTTCATATTTGAGGCACTTGCTTATCTCTGTTCAAAGGCAATGCCTGCGGTCTATTTTATGTCAGTTGGTATCTACCCCATTTGGATGATAACACTAAATTTCTCTTTCCTTGACGCCCAGAAACTTCATGGGGTTGTACGACCCTTATCGCTTAAGACAGACGTTATCAAGAAGAGGTACGTCAAGAGGTGTAGATAAAGAATATATCAAACTGAAGTACTTTACTCCAGAAACCGAGCCTCTGGCGCACCAAGTGGTGGGTCGCGGAAGAGCGGCGCCACGCTGCCGAAACTGGCTTCCTCCACATCACGCCCACGGTCCCAGTCAAATTCTTCAATGTTGACTGGAATAGGAACTCGTATACTCACTGGCCCGCGCTTAAGCGGGGTCAACACTGGCGGCCCCAGTGCTGGTGCTGGAGGATCGAATGTGTTCGGGGGAGTGGTGGCCATGAAGCGTCAACGACGGACATCGTCGTCAATACAGGCGCCTGATCTGGGCACGTAGAAAGGTGGTAGTAGATATCTATGAGTATCTTGTTCATTTCCTCCTTGTCATTCCCTGCCTCTGCCCATGCACTAGTCTTGAAGTATGCCTTTGTTGTAGACTATCAACATTCATTCTCAATCTTCTTCACCTTCATACCTTTCCTCTGATGCACCATTTGCCACGAGCTTTCAATTCAGATATTGCCCGCGATAGACAACGTATTGATAGATTATATCTCCCTTCATTCCTTAGCCATTGATGAATGCTGGGGGCGTTGTCTACCCTTGATTAAGGGATCTGTTTGTATTATTATTTCAATGGTGGCGTGTTGAGGTGAAACACTGAAATTCAATTCACGCACAAATATCCAACTTTGGTCGCCGTCGTCCTCGTCGATCGTTGGTCCTCTGTAATTTTTACGCTTTGCGCCCGGTCTTGGAACCCATGTTTCGCCAACATGCTCCCCAACCGCGGTTGCCCGCGCCACCGACAGCATACCCCACTGGTCTTCAGCCTGTGGCTTCAGAGGACTTGACGTCCAACAGACAGCTTCATCGACGGATTTCACGGACGGACTTGGATTTTGAGCAGGCACTGATGGCAGAGGGTACCGTCATGTTGAGGGAAGGGTTGGACGTCAATTCATTGGGTGTGGATACGAGTCCGTCACCGCTTAACAGAAGTTTTGCTTCACCATCGTCCACTTTGCGTGGAACACCACGAGCCCCACAACCTGCAACACCCATCGTCATTCCCCCAACTCCATCAGCCTCAGCGTCAAAACCGCGAGCCCCATCACCGTCAACTTTATCACACGACGTTTTTTATGATCCTGACGATAGTGAGCGACAAACGAATCGAAGGTCCATGTATCGCTCTCCCGGCACGTCCAGCAGTCCAGACCTCGCGACACTATTGAGGAAAGCAAAAGAACGGGGCGGTGTTGTGGCCACCTCCAACCACCCTCAAAAGAAAGAAACCAGACGCGATTCGCCACCACCGTTGCCATCACACAACGAACGACAGACCAACGGTACACGTCAGAGATCCTCCACCGCGGCGTACTCTCAAAGCAACAACACTTTTGGCGGAACCGTTTCTGCTGGTTCGTCTCCGATGCCAAAAGTGAAGCACAACGGGACAAGGGGCGCTTATGGGGATCCGAACGAGGAATGGGCATTGGCTAGTCCTCTTCCCCCAAAAGAGAATGGTCATGCTAAGGTAAGTAATCTGAATTCTTGGCCTTGACAGACGTCTGAAAGCGTCTAAAATAGCCAAAGCAGTCAGTGAGAGCCAAGACGAGTGCATTCTTGGGCAAAATGTTGGGGCAGAGTGCGGGTCGTGAGCGATCGGTAAAGGGACCGTTTTTGCTAATGAGTTTCTACGTTGCTTATCCTTTCGTAGGCGACTTTTGGGCAATCATCAAGTCAGAATGCATCAGGCTCAGCGACAATCTTCAACGCATTTACCCCGCCGGTGCCTCCAATACCCTCCGAGTACAAAACCAGTCCTGTGGTCCCCACTGGGTCACCTATTGCTGATGTCTTCAGCCCCAATCTGCGTTCCCCACTACCTTCTAAACCCCTTCCTCCATTGATCGGCAGCCCAACCGTCCGAGAAGGTGTTGATGACGAGCGATCCATGATTTTCGTCGATAAAGCGCCACTTCCACCACTCCCCCAAACCCCTGAACCAAAACCCGAAGTATCCACTGCGACGATTCAAGCGAAGCGGAGGAGTATGAGCGTTAGCGATGTCGATATCAAGAAAGTTCTTGACTCAAACGCCGTTTCTCCCTTACCTCTTCCTAAGACGCCGGAAGCCATCCGGAAACTTGTTACTCCCCGCCATGAAGGGGACACGTTGAAAAGCATATTGGATGATTTCAAAGGTGAACTTTTTGCAACAGATACCGCTTATGGTTCTCTGGATCTCCGTGATCCTTCCACTCCCGCGCGTCGAGCTGCTTTTTTGTCGAAAGCTGACAGTGTCACTTCGTCACCTTCCTCTCACGAAGGCGACGGCGAAGGCTCAGAATCGAAAAGAAGTTCGATGCCGGCTTCAATAATGCCAAGACTCACCTTGCAACTTCCAACCCAGGGCGAGGGTTTGGACGAAGAGGCCAACACTCCCATTGTTCCCCCTCGGTCGTCATCGCTTCAGTCACCCTCACGATCATCGGCTCGCCCTAGCTCGATCGGTGCCGTACGTGTCCCAAACACGAGGCCTGGGGCCAATCCTCTTCGATCGCGGAGTGGGCCTGCTGCTGGCTTGCAACCTCAAGGCAGTCGAGAAACAGGTCGTCACCGTGTTCTTCACCATGCGTCTGGCTCCAACTCTGAACCGTCCCTTGTCCGCGCCATTGAGGATGCACGGGCTTGTAAGTTTGTTTTGGCTCAAAAGCTTGATTACCCTTCTGACTCCGTCAAGCCTCGTCCCCACGCGCAGGCTCGCATCAAGATCTGACAGTCAATGATCTCACCCCCACGCGTTTTCCGTCAACCACTACCTCACCGCTTGAGACCGAGGAAATCGACATTGAGTCTCGCGGAAAGGATCTTGCGACGCGCTGCTGGAACGAGGATGAAGAATTTCTAGCGAAAGAAAAGATTGCGGAATGGCTTGGTGGCAAGTGCGTCCCCGAGGTCCTTTCATCATATCCCCGTTCGCCGTTTTATTAATGAATTGCGCAGTGGCCAGATTAATAAGTTGGCTTTGCGTCATTATATCGACTTCTTCGATTTTTCAGGCTTACGACTGGATATAGCCTTTCGGTAGGTGTCCCCCTCTTCATAGGGTTTCTGACGTGAACCTTCTTTGCTTCCTCCTAGCCGGCTATGTGCGAAACTTTACGTGAAAGGAGAGACCCAACAAGTTGACCGAATCCTCGAGCAATTCAGCCGGCGTTATTTTGAATGCAATCCTAGTGGCCTTTACACAACAGCTAGTGGGTTGAAGCTCCTATGTTGGTGCACAACGACTTACAGAATGAACCTCGCAGACATCGTTCACTCCGTCGCTTACTCACTTTTGTTGCTTAACACTGACCTTCATGTCGCGGAAATTTCTGCAAGGATGTCCCGGAGCCAATTTGTGCGAAATACCATGACTGCGATCCAAATGCAACTCCAACCAACGCCGTCTGCTCAAGTCTCAACTACGGATCTGACATACGACGATTGCGGAAGCAGTATCCGAGGGGCCGGCTCCGACAGTACTGAGATGAACCATCATCGCACGAAACGGAGTGACAGCATTACCAGCTGGAACAGTGTGAATCCTCGAGAGATTGCACTTGCATCATCTGGAATTAATCACCCCTCTCCGGAACTCCACCACCCCAACGGCAGCACACCTTCTGTCCAGATCCCCGCTGATCATCGATTCTCGGCCCCGAATGCTGTTTATGGTCGGGTCTGGGAGAATGACATGGAAAGTCTTTTGAAGGCACGCTGTTCCACTTTTTCATCCACGCGAAATGGAATCTAATTGTTCCTGGCTGTTACCAGGAAATGTATAATGCCATCAAAAGTCAGCAAATCTTGCAGCCATTAAATACCAGTGCCACGCGTTCCTCCATGTCTGGCCTGAGCCCGGGCGGAACGATGATCCGCAACAGGAGTCTGCGCAGCCCCGCCCCCGACCGTCTGACGACGCTCAAGAGAGGCAGTATACGTGGTCTGCAATCCATAATGGGTGCTCAGAACAGTATCAGCCCCTACAGCAGCAATAGTAGTATTGATGGCCGAGTGAGCCCATCCCCAAGCTTTGCAACATCAACACACGAGGTAAATGCGATCCACTTTGCCTCACCGACCGCGACTCATTCTGTTACAGGCATTGTATGGCTCCAGCTCATCATTCCTAAATCCGACGTTAGGTTTTGCTTCCAACCTGTCGCATACTATTATTCGTGAAGCCCAAGAGGACGACGACCGAAGCGTTCGTAGCGATGATTCGAATTCTACAAGTATCAGTATTACTGATGAGGAGCTTGCGCTTCTTGGCGCGCCGTGGGCGAAGGAGGGCATGCTTTGTCGGAAGCAGTACTGGGAATCTTCTGGCAAGCGAGCCAGGGACAAGGCCTGGCTGGATGTCTTTGTGGTCATACAGAAGGGCGAACTCAACATGTTCATCTTTGGTGAGGGGGGTGGAAGTGGGTCGGGTACCTTTGGAGGTGGAAACTGGCTGGTTCGTTCTCTGGCAAATGCTCTGGCTCGGTCTGACGTTCAGTACACAGACCAACGCTCGCTCTGTTGGTACGGTCCATCTCTCGCATTCCTTGGCCCACTCATTGCCTTCTCCGGGATATAATCGACAACGCCCTTATTGTATGGTCCTCACGCTTGCCAATGGGGGTGTGTACTTTTTCCAAGCTGGTACTGAAGAACTTGTCAACGAATGGGTGTCAACCTGCAACTACTGGGCCGCACGAACGAGCAAGGAACCTCTCGCAGGTGGCGTTTCCAACATGGAGTATGGATGGAATAGGGTGGCCGATCCATATAGCGGTACAGCTTCCCAGTCGGACGCCGAGTCTTTCAAGGAAATCGATTACACGGACAATCAAAGTACTCGCAGCGGCAAAAGTGGTCGAAGTAAATATGGATGGCGAGACAACGGGGCCACTGTCCGAGGCCACTCGCCTTGGGCAGACCGGGTTGTTATCAACGATTGGAAACCACCGCTTCCTCCCACGGTGTCGAGTCTTCACGATGAAGAAACTCAACTCGATGCTTTGCGAAAGCATGTGGCTTCAATGAAGACAGATTTGGAGCGACACAACGAGTTCCGACAACCGATGGCAGCCTTGGTAGGTTATCCTGCTCTTTTTCGTCGTTTGTTGGTTGTCCTTACGCAGTACCGTTTTAGTACCAGCCGAGAACTAACAATGCTATGAAAGCCCAGAGCAACTGGGAGAAGAAGTCGCAATATCTTCTGACGGAAATCGTAAAGTACGATTCGTATATTGACTCGCTGCAAGCTGCGATGTCGTTGCGGCTGAAGAAACGAGGGGAGAAAGGTATGTGGGCTTCATCAGTTGCCGTCAATGATGTTCAATAACAAGAATTGCTTGCAGCGCTTGAGCGTGCATTGAATGGTGCACCGACCGACGAACCTTCCTCAAATAACAAGGGTAAATGGAAGGGGCCAGAGGAAGAAACGATACATGAAGAAGCAGAACCCACGACGCCAGGAGCGGGTAAAGGGTTTGGTCCCCTTTCTCATCGACGGGAAATGGCTCATATTGGAGGAGATGATGGGGATGAATGAACGAGCTGAGGATGAATGTGGAATGTGTGAAATGTTTTTTTCTTCTTTTTCTTCTTTCTTTTTCGTTTTCTCTCATTGTTGTTGGTTTGGAAGATACCTCTCATTCGATGTTGGCATTTTCTTGTTTTTAGTTGCTCTTTCTTGATTATAGGTTCGTCACTGACCTCAACGTATTTATGCTCAATGTTAGTTCTGTATTAATTTATCTACTCAATGGAACGTCGCGAGCTTCAGGCGATGGGCCGGAATCTTGAGCGATATATATCACCACTTCCAACAAGGTCTGTGAATCAGCGACATGGGGTGTCCTGCAAACAGAACACGTAATTATGCATCTGGTCTTGATGAATGTAAGGTGTGTCTTTCACCCTGTTGACTAACGCCTAGCCGTAACGATAGTGGATGAACCAACTTCCGAACCGAGGAGTTGTATGC
>CEMH01203320.1:1777-14601 GCA_001179725.1 Macrocystidia cucumis | reverse complement strand
CGAAGCTGATACGCCTTCGTAACATCACGTGTCTTTGTGACGGACGTGATCTGCACGCGTCTAGCAGTCGTAGGGAATTATCTTCTGCACTGTTACAACGCTCTTCCTTCATGACAAACCTCATCACGAACGCGTCTCATGGACCTGGACAAACCTGTCTCGCCTTCTCCAAAGACGGCTCGTAAGCCTGATAGTCATGACCCACCTCCATTTGCTCAACCTACTTCAGGCGTGCGTTTACTGGTGGCCAAGACTGCATCGTGCGCATATGGGATATGAAGCAAGGTGCAGAACAAGAACCAAACACAGCTTCAGAGGCAGATGCAGGAGTTTCTACCATTTCGACGACTGTGAGTGGGTTTCACCACCAGTCCTTTACCCAACACTCACAGACGCAGGACGACTGCTGGATTTCTGGAAGTGAAGATTCGGAGGTTCGAAGATACGTGAACAATACCGAACAGCTCTTCGGATTTGTCACTACCTGCAATGGTATGCCAGTACGCTCAGTGGCAATTGACCCTCGAGGGAAGTGGGTCGCTGTTGCATCGGAGTGAGTGTTGTTGTTTTCTCTACAGAGAATCTGGTTTCTCATCTATGAGCTAGCGAACTCGCAATCAAAGTCGTGAGCCTGGAGGATAGCTCGAAAATATTCCGGATGGAGGGACACATGGATTCCATTCGGCGTGTGACATGGCATCCTTCAGAACGAACCATTGCAAGTGCCAAACCATTGAGTGCTGATATACCCTCATACTACGATTCCAGAGCTCTTCCGGATGTGATGGGCAAATCATCATATGGAATCTTTCAGAAGAAGGGCCAGTGCTGCAGAACAAAATTGACGGTGTGATTCCTATGGTTAAAGAACCTTCGTACGTTGCAACCACGCTACCTATTCAACTTAAAAATTGACGCTCCAACAGGTCGACAGAGTATCTCCACGACTGTTCAGCCGTCTGGCATCCTTCTGGGGACTACTTCTTCGTGGTTTCGCGCAGTCATGGTAAACATTGTCTGGTTCCCTGCGTCGCTAATACTTAATGTTTGGTGTTTTAGAGATCATAACCATTTCAAGTGCCGACTGGTCAAAATCTCAAACTTTTTCGGATAAAAACGTCTCTGGAATTGTCACAGCTCTCGCGGTTTCCCCCAATGGCGCTTACATGGCTTCGGCTGGTCAAGCATCAGTTCACGTCTGGTCGACACAAAGCCGCCGCGTGATTGCGAGGTACGATTACTCCCCATCACCCCACACTGCAATACTCATAAATCATTCAGCCAAGCCAGCACTGCAGGTTCCACCATCACAGATTTAGCATTTTCACCCTCCGAGAATCTTCTTGCATGGACAGACGCCGGTGGTGCATTCAGCAGATGGAGTAACCCTATCCCTGACAACCTTCCTGGTCCTGTTAAAGCCCGCCCTACTAAACCTGTGGTGGGGACTTCCGCTATGCAGACCGACCTCGCTCTCTTTGAGGATGGTCTGTTGGACATCAACGCCCTCCTCGATCCTGTGGAAGACGATCAAGCCAACGGAACGCATGAAACAGAAGATGACTGGCTTGACGATGATGTTGGACTTACCCTCGGCGAGGATGGAGACGCTGGAGGGAGCAAAAGTCAGTTCGTGAAAGAGATGGGTGGGTGGCTTTCCTGAGTGAAAGTGCACGGTTGTCTGACATCCTATGCCTAGTGAGCATCACGAAAGCCCAGCTTCCCTTTCAACCTGGCGCCACCCCCATGGCCAACAAGAAACGTTACCTTGGTTTGTTGTTTGATATCCGTCAATTGTGCGATCACTAAAATCAAAAGCGTACAGCCCATAACCTTCTGGGTGTTATACATGTTGCTGATCAGGACACTCATCAAATTATCACAATCGAGTTCTTTGATCGTTCAACCCGTCAAGGATTCCATTTTTCTGATTATGATAAATTTGACCTCGGGTATCTCGGTGAGCTGATGCGCTGGCTTCTGCATAGCCACCTTTTCTGAGATGATGTCACAGGAGAGAGAGGCGCTGTCTTTGCTTGCCAACCTGACAATGCACTTCCAGCCAAGGTTTGCTTCAAACCTTACGGATCCTGGTCTTCTCAAAAAGAATGGACATATGCGCTAACGAATTTGGAATCCACAATTCTCGGAGTTGCCGCTGGAGGGTCGTTGGTATTGCAAGGTCGTCATCAACAAAACGACAACGACTTGCAGGGTTTTGGGAACGTTATTGTTGCGACGAGCGAGGGTGACCTTACTTTCCTCAGCGGAACCGGCCGTGAACGCCGCATCCTGGGATTGGGCGCGGATTTTGTCTCGATGGTTGCTGGACCAGAGTGGGTGTTCGTGGTACATCGAGCGGGTTCAACCACCATTGACGGTACGTCCGTTTTTAACTTGAACGAGATCTTTGGCTGATGGAGCTTCGCTAGGTTCTCAAAACCTTTCTTATTCAATGATTAACTTTGAAGATTTCAGTATCCGTCAGCACGATGTACTGCCGATCGCAAAAGGTCACGTCTTGAAGTGGATCGGAATTACTGATCAAGGGGTGGGTGGTATTTTGTGGTCGTCAATGTCAAGACTTTAACATGGAAGATTCTCCAGGCTCCCGCAATTTATGACAGCGCAGGTCGAGTTCATGTCTTGACTCGGCATCGAACCCCTCACCACGCATCGTGGGCTAGAATGCTGGATACGAACCTGTTGGAAAGGAAAGTAGGGAAGGATGAATCGTATTGGCCTGTCGGAATCACCGGCAACGAATTCATGTGTCTGATCTTGAAGGTAGCAGGATTTTTCATGGTTCTCTTGGGCTCGTTGATCCATCTGGACCCTAGGGACGTCAAGAACATCCTGGGTTCCCGAGACCGTTGATTCAGGAGCTTCCCATCAAAATGCCCTTCCGTCGAGATGAACCCGCCGAAGAACGGTCAGCTAACCATCCGATTTCTGACTGGCGTCGACTGATGTTTTATTGAAAGGATTGAACGAGATCTCCTTTACATCCAGACCGAACTCGAAGGCCTCGATGACGAGCTGACTACGGATGACATCAACTCGCGGGAACGAGCAGTGGATAAAGAATTTATGCCCCTCATCCAAGCTGCATGCAAAGCAAACAACCTCGCAAGAGTTTTAGAACTCGCTAGACTTTTGCACTTTGACGCCTCTCTCGACGCAGCGATGAAGATCGCCGAGTTTTATCATCTCGTCGGGCTCAAAGAAAAACTCCAGATATTAAAAACAGAGCGTGAAGAGAACGAAGACCGACTCGAACTGGCCAGGCGGAAGCGGAAACAATGGCTTAAACCCGAAGCTCAACCTCGACAACTGATAACACCTAATGGGCCTTTCAACACCCGATTCGACCCATTGAGCGACGATCGACCACCTCCAGCTATTGAAAGACCGAACATGACGCGGGTGACGGTGCCAGTAATCGAAAAGACTCGGTACAGCTCGCAAGCCCCACCTGGTCCTTCACAGCGAGCGCATATCGAATTATCAGTCCCTCGAGAGACTTCTCCGTCGTCCACGGATGGGAAACGAAAACGTTCCGAGGAAGAAGGTCCCGTTGATATTTCGATGCCTCCACCAAAGCAAAGTTTGTTTGTTTTTTTCCCATCTTTCCATCCTGAATTTACTTGCTAAAATTGTTTGTCGGAAGAAACGAACCCTTTCGCTCGGAAAGCCCAAGAAACAACGCGAAATCCATTTTTGAGGAATGGAGAGACGAACAAGATCATTCAAAAAAGCGAAAGCTTCTTTGACAAGGTCGACGCTGCGGAAGCTGAGCCCAGCAGCAAACCTAAACGTACGGGCTGTTTTCTTTTGGAAAGTGTTGACGAACCCTCAATCCTTCTTAGGCGTCGCAAAGAGCAAAGACAAGAAAGACTTGCGGCAGGTCACGTTCGATCAGTTGCCCAAAGTCAAAGAAGGTAGTAAAGCCAAGCGGACGCTGCAAATGAACAAAACGGAACAGCCACCAGAAGTGGAGGCGACAACCCCTGATATCCTAGATATCGGCATGTCCGATGCTCAAACGTTGACTAATGATGTGGATGAGACGCAGCCAGTGATTGAGGATTGGGAAGAGACACAGATTTTGGATGACATTGGAGATGTAAGTAACTGCTAATTCTACTCCACTGAGATGATTCTTGGCTCATGGAAGTATCACAAAGGAAACGCAACCATTGGAGTGAATGAAAAATGTTATCATATTTATTAAACCCCGTCTCCTATTCATCTTTTTCAATCTGCAATATTATCCATCATCCGCCACTCTTTCTCAAATCGTTGGGAGATCCAACCAGACTATATGCGTATATCCTTCCTTGAGAAAATCTCACTTATGGATAAGTCCTGTAGACATGTTAGCGAATGTGAGCGATATGGATGATGTTCTGATGAGAGTCACCTCTGGAGCGAAAGGCCATTCATCGAATGCCTTTATAAGAATGGCCCAGTCTTGGACGGTCAACTCCCGAGCGGGTGTTCCAGGGTCAATGCGTTGGTCTGGTGGGAGGGTGGGATCTGCGATCTTTTTCAGAAGGGATTGCGCGCCCGGAGCAAGAGACCTGTAATACAATGGCAGTATTAGCAAAAAGCCCTCATGAGAAAGGCGGTTATTGACTGACATGAGGCCTTGTTTCAGAGGCGTTGCTTTCCGAACGAAGAGCCGACGGACACAGAAATCCCATTTGTCCAGTAAGCCTTTCCTGATGAGCTTCACGATGGGAAGGTGGTTTGGGTAAATTGGTTGGTTAGAGGTCGGCGAAAACTCACCTGCTGTTCCTTAGGAATCACATTGACAGCTACGAATGGGTTTCCAACGCGTCGACTATTGACCTTCCTGTCACCGACCTCTGTGATCGGTGGTCTTGAGGGGTGGAAGTGGCTGTCAAAAGGTTGAAGAGAGGAGAACGGAACAGCGGGTGAACATTCTGCAACAGCTTCCGCGATCACACTCAGTTTGCACCGGGCTGTTGGCTCTTTGATAGAGGCAGTGACTCGCTGGATCCATCAGATACTAGTTTCCGTGAACGAGGTTGAGACCCGACTGACCTTCCACACGTATTCACTCAGAATGAATCCCAACGGGACGCGTCCGTACTTGAACAACCACTGTCGGTCTGGAATCGTCCGAAAGAGCTGAGCAAGCAGTTGCTCGCCAATCACCGTAGAGGGGAGATGGGAGATGAATTGGAGCTGGGGGTGAACTGGAAATCGTTGGAATGTTGGTTATAATCAAACGCGAGTGAGCATACCTCCTGCTTCCCAAGGCTGAGTGAAAACATCATCGAGGACACCGTTCGCTTGCATGTTCTGGTATGTTTGCCATACAAAACTTGGTTCTGGTATGACTGTAACACGAGGATCCGCTTCCAAAGGCTGCAAAAGAGCGTCAGGAAGGCCAGACCTTGATACCGATAAAACCACTGACTCGCAGGTGTTGAAGATAGGTCTCGTTATCTTCCAGTATAATCAGCTTTTTTATGCGTTCGTGAGGGAGGCTCAGAAGAGCTCGAGAAAGTTGGCCAGGACCTGTGATTTTTAAGAGGCATGTTTTGAGGCATGTTGGACACATATGACTTACCTGGGTAGGCTTCAATGACGATTTTGTCCCGAGAACCGGATGGCACGAAAGCGTTGGCTATCGCTAGCGCAGACTCGCGGTTTCTGATTGAAACGCGGTGTGAAGTGCTTAACGAGTTGGGAAAGTATTTTCGCCATTCGGTCTCTGGAGGAAGGTCTGTGGTAGTAGGTAGGATGAGGTCTGATTTTGAAGGCTGTTTCGCGGTCTTTGAGGGTTCATGAATTATATCCGCGAGCACCTCAGTGACCAGGGGGTCAATTCGCGGGAAAGATGACTTGTAACGTGTCCAAAGAGCAGAGTATTTGAAGGAATGAGGATGAGATGAAACGCGACGAAGGAAGCTGTTGGCAGTCAGTCTCATTTTCTGAAATATTACATAATACATCGCGTCCTTTTGCTAATCTGAACATGTGACCAACGCGACCTGGTGACCTCCGGGCCGTTCGGAATTTGGACCCCAATCAAGGTCAGTGCGGTGTGCACAGCGCAATCCGAGTCTCTCCTCGGTCTTGCTGCACGTGTGATCGCTATCACTCTCGTGCGCGCCTCCAAATTGCCTATTCCCAGCCTGTTCAACAGCTTTCATTGCCGAACCATGAGGCTGTGCTTCTGTCACCGTATCTTCTTTAGGGTCCAAGCAATCATATAAACCGAGAAATTGACACTAGACAGACTGCACTCCTCACAACCATGTTCCCTTCTCCGGTCGGTGGTACACCGTTTCCATCAGACTTCGCGCCATCTATCCTTTTCGCGGTACTTTATGGCCTACTCGTCCCGTTGATTGTGTACCGAATGACGTTCCGTTCGTCGCGTACGACACTCCTCTTCGGGACCATGGCATTTTCGATCGAAAGGTGTGTGTTGCCTCCATCTGAATGTCCTTTCCGCTAAGCTCACATGCGTTCAAATTCACCAGGATTGTGATTTATTCTTTACGTGCTGTTCAATCCCATAACGAATCCAAGCGCGTCTCTGGTGGGCTCGCGATCTACATGCAACTCAGCTTCGGCATGGGTTTCATCGGAATTTCAAACGACCTCGTCAACCTCCTTAGATGCCTTCTTGTAAATTCGACGCATGGGTCGGACACTTACGAGCAGGCACCCAATTCAGACTCGTCCGAGTTCGATGAAGAAGGTGGATTGATCGAGCCAAAGTACAGCAAAGATTTCACTGGTGCACCACCACCAAACACGCCAGACCACCCGAAATCTCGATTTTGGTTTCGCCGTCTCACGGATTTCGCTAACCTCGCGTTCGTGTCTGCGACCGTTCCTGGGATCCTCGCGAACACTCAATACAAGTCAACGTTCGACAATGCTAGACAAGCCGACAAGACCATGCGCTTGAGGTCTGTTCTTCCTCGTCGACACCCATTTCTTGCCTTCTAAACAGATTATCCATCCCACAGATATGCAAGTAGTGCCGTGGCATTGTTCCTCAGCATCCTTTTGGGCAGCTGCGCTGTCTGGGCCCGACAGAAACTGCCAAGAGTGCACAAACGAGCTTGTATAAACCTTTTAGCTCTCTCCTGCATTATGGTATCTCCCTTTTTCCCTCTTCGCGCACTCTCATCCACAACTCACACCTATCCCAGTCAATTATCGGAATATACCGCCTCTCAGTCATGTTCCACACCACCGACTCGCTCACTTCGACCGCTCCTGGTTCCCTGAACACGCGCGGAGCAAAATCGACCTTCTACATCTTCCACGCCCTCCCAGAGTGGCTGGCCACCGTAGTCATTTTCGGCTTCAACATCCGCAGAATGTACGCCGCGGGCCCATTCGGCGATTGGAGAAATCACGACGAAACCGAGAAGGAGAAAGCCTCTCGATTGAAGGGGAAAGCGAAGCGTCAAGCAAAGAAAGCCGCGAAGGAAGCAAAACAAGCCAAACAGCAACCCTGACATCGATTGTAGCTCTTTTTTCGCTCCTTATCCTTTCTTTCTTTGCCCTTCCTTTTTTCCCTCCCTGATGTCAGATACTGCCTCGTCCACGCTCTTTCCACTTGACTCCTATATTTTAAACGACGTTACAAATGTATTTTCTTAATGTGATCTGTTTTCGTTGTTGCTACTTGTGCCCGTCACGTCGGATTCGAGGTCTCTCTTCTCAATCCAAAGCTAACAAGCCGTCTGAAATCCGAGAACACCTCCCGTCGTTGCTCTCCAGCGCGCGGTGCAGCGGTCTCGGCAGTAGCACTAGCACCGCCTACAGGCGTCAAAGGGGCAGAAGCCAAACTGGCAAAAAGTACATCTTCTCCGAGAGTGTTACCTAAGTTCGTGAAACCCGACTATGAGCCGCGAGGAACGGGGGAGGGGGGGAGGTCGGGTTTCCCGCAAAATGAAAAATTCGCACCGATCAAGACCGGATCCATATCAAGCGACGAAAGGAACGAAGCACCCTCCAACTCAGTCTTGGTGCTGGTTATGGTGAGGAACGAATCAAGGAGGTTGTTTTGCTCTGCTGGAGGGGTGCCCTTCAGATCCAGAATCTTTCGTGCGTCAGGAAGCAAGTAAGTTCTCCATTGCCAAGAGAGAGAGAAAAACATGACACGTGCATACCGCATACCTTTTGGAAGTTGGAGAATGAAGCATCCCCGATCAACAACGTGTAGTTGAGTATAAACCCTTCTGGTGGATCCTGCGTTCGGACATGCGTTCAAGTAATGCACAGGTATGAAAGAATCGGTCAGCACGCACTACCGGCGTAACGATAACTTTGAGTAGTGCCTCGAGTTGTGCTGTGCTCTTTGCCAAGCTACGAACGTAACTATCGCCAAGATTGATTAGTTACAGTATGCTCCGTGAAAGGCTGGACCCACCTTGTGGTTTGCAGCGCATCACCGGGCAACTTCTGCAAAAATGCTTTGACCGTTTGAAGGTCGATCAATAGCTGAGTATATATGATAAGAATCTATTGTGCTTACAACAGCAGATCGACAGACCTGCTCAGCACCAGTTTCCCTAAGAGGCCGGCTCTTCACCAAAGCGTTGGTAAACTTCGTCAGGATGAGACTACCAATGAGGTGTCTTGTTAAACCGGTTGCAAGGTTTCATAGAAGACGTCATACCCGCAGGCCTTGTCCAAGAAATTGCGAACAAACCGTTTTTGCTCGATTAGCGGCTTCACGACTGCAACAACTTGCTCGGCTGCCTTGGCGAGATCGACGGTATAAGGCGAATTTCCGCTGACTTGGTTCACCAAGGACCAATTTGTTCGTGACATCGTCAAGAACGAGCCATCGCATGCGGCTTCGAGTTCCCGCAGCTGGATGATTATGCCAGCGGAAATCACTCTTGGTGGACATGAGGATAGGGTCTTCACTTTGATCAGAGAAAAACGCACCCCAAGAAGTTCTCGCATTCGGACTGTAAGCTAATCTTCTCTTTGAACTCTGGATCGACTTTTTGACGTAGCTTATGTTCGAGCTGTTGTATGCCCCTGTGAGCTCCTGCCGGTATGTAACAACCATTGGACATACCTCCTGAGCTGTTGTCTGACAGTACTCCGCAGTGTTGATGATGGTGCAAGAGTGTTTGATCTCATTCACGTCGAAACGTGTTTCCGTTGATTTTCTACTCTGATTTGCTGGACTGGATCACAGCAAT
Source organism: Macrocystidia cucumis (assembly GCA_001179725.1). Classification (NCBI taxonomy): domain Eukaryota; kingdom Fungi; phylum Basidiomycota; class Agaricomycetes; order Agaricales; family Macrocystidiaceae; genus Macrocystidia; species Macrocystidia cucumis. The sequence continues at coordinate 5,383 of CEMH01203320.1, read as the reverse complement.
CAACAAACAATCCTGTCTCTGCTGCTGGATAACCCACCGTTTCAGGTTGGCGACGAGAACTTCATCTACACAAACGGGGTTGTCAGCGATTTTTCCAGTCAAAAGTGATAAAACGGTGGATGTACCCGCGTATATGCGAAGCCATTTCTTGTGTAACAGGCAAAGATCGTAAAGGGCCTTCCCAGTCGAAAGCTTGGCACATTGCTCAAGAGTTTGGGCGTAAAAGTAGAAGAGCTCCGTCGATGAAGGCAGAATACTAGCAGGCGAACCAGCATCTTGCCCCGCTCCATCAGACTGTTCAGGGAGAGCCTCCAAAGAAGGCCGTGGGGTCCGACCGGCACCCCTCCCTTTCCGATGAGGAGCTAACATCTCAGAGAGTATCCTTGCTCAAAGCGATGAGTTTATTGGGACTCCGTTCAAGCAACATCACAAACCTGTCTTGGGCGTCGACAAAAACGCCCATGTGGGGTCCAAAGGCTGCCGAGATAGGTCTGACGATCTTGGGGTCCGGGGCTACGGCCTTCAGTATATCAAGAAACTACGAACAAAACATGAGTTCGGATCGACCCAGATCGAAAATGGATTGGTCGAGTACAGGAGTAGCATATTTATTTGCCATTGAATTTTCAAAATCAGTCGTAAGTTGCAAGTTGTCGAGTAGGGCGTTCACGGTGAGAGATGTCCCCATTTTGGAGAGTAACGCAGAGAAGTCGTCTCTGGGCAATGTTACATGAAACAAGGCAGGTCCTTTGCTGTGTGAGATGCACATACCTGGTACTTTCCGAGAACTTTCCGAGCAAACACCAACTGACTCGCCACTCAGCAGGGTATACTCGGCCTTGTTCTGTCTCGTGCGATTGTAAAAGCCTCCGGAACCACGAGAACCGTCTGGAGATGTTGTCGATCTGCCCGGCTTCGTCAGAGATTCGGAAGATGCGACGGTACTCTTTGAGCTCCAGAGCGACATATCGATCGATTAGTTGGTTCCGTACGTCAAGTCCTAGGACGTCTACAACGTTGCAAGCATCTGCGATCACTGATGGTTTGATGGGTTTTCCAGGATCTTGAAGGAAGCTTTCGCATGCGCGTCAGTGGATGAAAAGCATTGTCAACGATCAGGATCACGCACTAGCTATCAAAGTCCGAGTCAATGAGAGTCCGCAGTTCTCCTTGAACTTCTTGTATCCGCCGGAGGACTTGAGCGATCCGCTGAACACCAGAATACGCTTTGAACGAAGCCGAGATCTCTTTGACGGCCTAAACCACAGTTAATGAAGTCAAGTCGGGATCAGAAGCAAAGACACAAACCGAGAGCGTCTGCGCAATGTCGGGGTATCGCTTCTCTTTGACTAGGTCTTCCAGTTGTGTTAACGCGTTGACTGGTAGAACACATTCATGAGATGTCCGGCAAAGATAGGACAAGTCCACTTACCTAACATTTGAAGGCGCTTCAGTGTAGTCATGCTAAGTATGAGATTCTTCTTTGCCAGATCCAAAACTTGTATATCCTTCGTGATGTCCTTGACCACTGCCTCGCTTTCCGTCGCCTTCTCGCGTATTCGGGACATTTGTCCGAAAAGATCCTTAAAACGAGGGCTTCAAAACGACGCTTAATCTTCAACGTATGAGAACTAGGCTCACCGAGATCATCTCTTGTATCAGTTGCATCTTGCTAGGGTCCTGTGTTCGAGCGAGTTCAAGATGCAAGGACTCGATTTCTTCCTCCACTTTCCGTTGGGTATCAACAAGGCGAGAGCTGACATTGTCAATATGAGCCAGAGAGCTTTCTGGAAGGAAGTGAGTAAGTCAACGAACAACTGAAGATTGAATAATGCTTGCCGTCCGGAAAGAGCTCATTGAGAACCGGGATTGGGGTGAAGTCTGCAGCAAGGAGATCCACGGGATCTGTCTCATCGCCCGGGTTTATATCGAGAACACGCTGGATAGCTACTAGAACTTCATGGGGAAGGTCATTCTGCATATTTTGCTTGGTCGGAAGGTCGCGTTGCGCGCTGAGGAACAGATAGCAGTCGGCGGCACGTGGCTAAAATGTAAATGACCGATTTAGGCTAATGCAGCAATGCTCTTGTGAGGAGAACAAGCCTCGCTAGATTAGACACCATAATGGCCTCTTCCTCTTCATTAGATACCAAATCACACCCAATCGTCACATATACCAACCACCCATCATATTCATGTGCTAATTGCTCTGCAGTCCTGGTTTGCTGACACTCTTGTGACGCAACTCAAGTACTAATGGCCCAAACTTAGGCCCTTCAAGACGAACTGATCAGCAAATCATTTTCGGGGAGAGATGGTCGCGGATTGTGAGTTTTGCTTGACTTCGTACGGACGGTTATTGACACAATGCAGCCTGATGCACTCCGCCGTGAATGTCAAACTAGGAAAACGCGAAGAGCGGCCATTACTGTATGTCGCGCTATTCCGTCAGTTGAACCCCAGACGCTGAACTTGGCAATATTAATTAAACGACAAGCACCGGAATTCACACCGTGGCCGACGTCTTCTGCGTTGGGTGTAGCGAGAGAGTTGGCTGGTATTACCACAAAGCGGCTGATTACTCCCAGAAATACAAAGAAGGTAGCGTTCCACGATGGTGGTTGACCGCGCAGACAATGATATGCAACTCGCAGGCAAATACTTGCTGGAACGGGAGAAGCTGATCAAAGAGAATAATTGGGATTTGGATGGTGAGGGGCCAGTCGGGCTGCAGACAAATTAGCACAAGGTAGCGCGGAAGTATGAGAAGACCAGAATACTCAGTGTAGCATACAATAGACTGGTCGACACTGACCAGGTGGAGTCGTCGGAATGCATCACATGGTGAACAGCCCGCCATTTGCAACCTGTCGGTTCTCGCAGGTGACTATGTGGCCCTCACGAGCAAATAACGGTAGCGGTCTATAATCAATTTTCCGCGAACCATTGCCTGGAAGGACAGCGGGAAGATCAGGGTTAAGCTCCGAGGGTGTGGTCGAGGTGTCGGCGGAACCGTCGGATCGCGTTTGCGGGTTCAATGGGATACGACGCGTTGACTGGCATTCTTCACATACGTATCGCACTGCATGCCGATGCGAGGAGGATTCTAAAAAGAAATGTCAAACACCAACTTGGTTATAGAGCATAATCCCTCACTTTTCACCCTTATCGACACCGTCACACCTGGAATCAGTGCCGTTCCACAAGCGCGACATATCGCGCGTTTCGTTCCAGGATCACTAGCGCGAGATGAGTACAAGTAAGATGTGGTAGGTAGAGTTTTCAACACCTTGACCATGGTCTTTTGTCCCACTATCCTCATGCTTTTGACATATTCAGAGGCGATGTCGCTAGTTGTGATAGTCTTCCTAGTTTTCGGTGTTGAAGAGGAAGAGGATAGGTTCTGAAGATATACGCTCGCTTGATACATGTAGTTCAAACGTTGGATGATGTCCTTGTTAGCAACATTGTTCGCGTTGGGGATGTCTTCGCGAGGTTTTTTACCCATGAGCTTTGGAGAGCCAAGGTGGTGGGGAATTTGGAAAGGACACCGTCTGACTAAGCATCACACAAAGACCTTCAAAATTTCCCTCAGGAGTAAGTTAC